>CAAKHG010045394.1:0-11394 GCA_901007715.1 Dactylopterus volitans
CATAGAATAATCCATTTTGTCACAGTAATACAAACACAACCTGGCTTACATACACCTGCATTTGACTACTGTACACTTACTGTAATAAGTCCTATTCATACCATAATCAAGGACCACTAGCTATCCTAAGCCCATGGTATGTAGGCCCACTAAAACACAAAATCTAATTTGAGCAGTTACTGTATATTTGATAATGAGCATGAGAAACAGATGATCATTCAAGAATATATTTTTTTACAAAATGTGCAAAACAGATCACTTGCAGCCTTCTCGAAATAAAATTTTCCCTTTAAATACAGCTCTCTCTCTCTCACACACACACATTCTGTCTCTCACACACACAAAATAGAGAAATAAAATAGTCTGCTGGGATGAAAATGTTTAACCATCACCACATTCAAGAATTTATTTTTTACAAAATGTGCAAAACAGAACAGTTGCAGCCTTCTCCAAATAAAACTTTCCCTTTAATACAGCTCACACACAGACACACACAGACACACACACACACACACACACACAGGCAGGCATCCTGCAGACACATGGCCGGGACAAACGATGTCCCGTATGCGATGTGCCTCTTCTAGCTCAAAAACAGGGCGTCCCGGCTAAAACGGCAACCCTAGTCATCCATCATCTGTCCCATAGCTAATAAGACCAAACGTGATTGTGACTATGATTAGCAACCTGTGTCCTTAACATCATTGGTCTTTCAGAGGCTTTGAGAGGCTAATTCTGTATGCATGCTGACACAATTCAGTTTGCATACAAAAAGCACAATGGGGTGGATGATGCCATACTAACACTTCTCCACAGTGCTTTCACTCACCTTGAGAAGCCCAGGTCATTAGTTAGACCGCTGTTTGTGAACTTCTCAAGTGTGTTCAGTACTGTACAACCCCATCTGACAAGACAAAAACTGCTACAGATGAATATCAATCCACACATTATCCAGGGCTCTGTAATCTCCCCAGTTCTATATACATTCTACACAAATGACTGTACAAGTTCGAACCCAGACATAACATACATCAAGTATTCTGACAACATTGTTTTCATGGACGACAACACTGTTTTCATGGACACTTTCAACTCACAAGATCTGCTACAGGCAAATTTTTGGACTGGTGTCAACAGATCTGCCTCGACTTGAACACCACAAAGACAAAAGAACTGATAATAGATTTTCGTAAAGACCCATCTAACATCCCCACTCTGTCAGTAATCAGCCAATAGAGAGGGTGGAAAATTGGGACAAAAATTGATCACAAACTCAACCTCCAGCCAAGCACAGATACCATCTACTCCAAGTGCAAGAAGTGCCCGTTTTTCTTGTGGAAACTTTGCCGACTTCAGGTCCAACAGTCAGTACTGACAGCCTTTTACAGATGTTTCATTGAATCCATCATCACCTGCAATATCTTAGCCTGGCTCCAAGCATTCTCCAACATTCATCGCAACCACTAAACAGAATCATAAAATTGAGCAGTAACATTGGACAGCAACAGGAATCATTAATCAGCATCTACAAAAAAAATAGACATACAGAAAAGCATTCCAAATTGCTCTTGACACCTCTCACACATTACACAGGCAGTGTTGCCCCTTGCCCTCAGGCCACAGATACAGATTGCCATGGCAAGCCCTGTGCCTGCATCCATCAGATTCTTAAATGGTTGAACTGTTGAATTGTCAATACCTAGTCTTTTAAATATTTACCCCTCCACCATGGATGCATAATTTTTCTTTTAGAATTTTTATGAGTTTGATTATGACTATTTATTCATGATATAATGTCTACAAGCGTGTGTGTGTGTGTGTGTGTGTGTGTGTGTGTGTGTGTGCGCTCGCGCGCGCACGTGTTGCTTCTTTATATGTGACGTTCCTAACGGAAAAATTAAGTTCATTGAAATTGACCAGTCCAACCTTAAGTAACCTCCAAAACTGCTGTACATTTTTTAAAGCCTATCAAAGGCTCTTTCATCAGTCTTACTATCTTGTCCTTTGTAATGGTCACAGATGACTCTTTTGGGTTTTTTTGTTACTCTTTTAAAGAAGCAATGTTGTTAGAATATAAAATATAACTCCAGTGAGTAATTAATGCAGCATAATTTATACCTTTTACTAAGAAACTATAGTATCTCTAACTAAATAACGTTAGTAGAACTGGTGAACTCAACTGGATTTTTCTGTGTTCAGCTAAAGTAATGTGCAGTGTTCATGCTACCTAAAAGTTAACTCAAAAAGTCATTACATTAAAGTATCATTTTTTACAATTTTTTATAAATAAGCAAGAAAATCTGTGTGCGTGCGTGCGTGCGTGCGTGCGTGCGTGCGTGCGTGTATGTGAGAGTTACAGATTGAGAAAGACACCACAGAAGTACATTCCTGACCTGTGTGTGTTCGCATATGTCTCTTGAGGTCGAAGGTATCATTAAAACCTTTGCCGCAGAATCGACATGGATGTCTCTTAACCAGGCTGTGACATTTGAGGTGACGGGTCAACATGCGTTGCAGAGGGAATATCTTATGGCACACTGAGCACTCAAATTCACCTGAAGCAGGCACAGTGTGGAGCCGAGTCTGTAGGAGACAAAACTAATGAATATCAACGCTCAATTGAAGTAATATGATATACATTTTACTACAATTTATAAGAAAAATCTCACATTACCTTTGGTCTGCTTACCAGCGACAATGTGTGCTGATGTGAGAGGGAGCCCTGGAGCATCAGTGTGGACCAGTCCTGCCTTATGTTAGCCCCTGGTCCTCCTGATCCTGTCGAAGCCACTGGCACTCTCATTTCTGCTGCTTTCTCACAACCTGTGGCTGATACTGTCTGAGGCAGTGTGGCAGGCTGTTGCTCCTCTGTATCTTCACTCATCAACACAAATAATGAGAAAACAATTTTCTTTCAATAGCAAGTGGACTATATCAATGAAATTATCACAGAATAATAAATTTATGATAGTGTAATACATGGTTAAACAACAATGGTAAAAATTTCTTGTATATTGCCACTTACTCCCCTCTTTAAAAATTAATTTTAAAATACATCGAAATCTTACCTGCTTCTGTAACATGTTCTTTCCAAACAAACTGTTCTGACTCTTTCCATTGCCATGCGCCAAACGTCCCATGTTTCTTTTTAACAAGGAAAGACCTTGGCATTCTTGAAGTCCTATCAATACATGATTTCTATCAATCCTCATACTCCTAACACTTAAATGGTATACTGCATTTAGGTTTTGACCTAGAAATGACAAAACTAGATGTCACCTTACCTTTGTATCAAAACCCACTCTCACTTGAAAATCTGCAAGTGTTTTATCCCAGGAGAGCCACTGCACACATTTCCATAACACTCACTATGAAGAGTGGTGAAGGTTTAGAACTCTGGAGAAGGACGGTAGGCAAGTTGTTATTTAGAATGGAGTACACCTGTGTTGACTGTGCATGTGCAGACTTTAACTGGTCCCCCACGTATTTTGCATGTTAGGCAGTGAGAATCCAGGGAGCTTCACATTCTAGTGGCTCTTAGCATGCAAATGTTGGCTCTGGACCAAGCCCTTGCCTCAGACAAAGGGCACAATCTGAGTAACAGAAGCAAGCACATGGGAGCCACAGCCTTAACTGCTAGGGAAATCAGCCTTTTTTCTATTTTTTGTCAGTCTCTTTCTGTTGCAATTGATTGGTGGGATTACAGAGCTTCTAAGGATCCATACAAAGGTCATTCAAACACTCAGTTCAGCACTGGCTGTCCGTTGACTGCATGGTTTACATGATGACATTCTGTCCTCTTTTGTTGTGTTGTGTCTTCACTTCTTGTACACTGAATGCTGGGATAGGCAGCAGTCCCTGCACTTTAGAGCAGAGAAAGTGGGATAGATGGATAATACCAAAAATTGTAAAACAAAACAAAACTGTAAAATCCAAAGAATGTTTACACATATACATTTTATTCATAGATTTTTCTGTCATGACAGCCTAAATATCACACAGCTTTAGAAGAAAATGAACCGCTTGCATCCTATTTTACTGAAATCAGAATAAGAAACCCCATCATGCAAATGTCAATGGAGGTCAGTCCAAGAACATTTGTAGGATTGTGTACAACCTGTGCAGTACTACATTCCTATATCAGCACGACTCCTACATTGAGGTAGTTATGTAGTGTTGGAGTAAGACAGTAATGCAAGTGGTTCTCAAACATTCATATAAATTCAGATGTAACACATCTTCTCTTAACTCTTCCTCTAATGTGTCTGATAGTGATCGCCAGTAGGAAAGCAACAGTAAAGAGCAGAGAAACTACTTAAACAGTTGCTGCTTAGGGTTCACTTGTGAACCTTTTTTTATGATTTATTCAAAACAAAACAGAAGTTTTTTGTGTCTATACTTTGCTGCATAGTCATGTAATTGTTTTTTTATTCGTATGTGTATTGTTTTAAGTCTACTGTATTAGCCAATTTAATAAGATAACATTTATGATATTCATCTAAGTATGCAAAAAATATCAGCAGACTACAGAAATGCTCCTTTTTAAAGAATAAATGTGTTGACAGTGTATTATAATGGGATTTGTAGTGTTAGTGTTACAAAGGTAAAAGTAAAGTACTAGCCTATGTGCTGCAGAATAGAAATAAAATCCTTAAGTCCAAAATCAGCTCAATCATGTAACACTGGTCTATTTTCAAGTTGTTCACACTTGATCACTCTCCACGATAACTATTGTTAATCTCTACAAACACAGTAAGTTAACATTAGCTGTTGTTTCATATATAAACACACAAAAGACTATAATTAACTGTTGATGTGTTCATACTTAACCAATCTCTCGTCTCTTTCAATTAAACAGGTAAAAGTTTGTGTTTGTTGATCAGTGCTGCTTTTCTGTAGCTGTTGAAAAAGCAGATTAGGACTATCAGAGAGTTTGGTGACAGCTGCAGGGCACAATCATGAGTAGTGTTTCTACATGTTTCACTGTGTAACTCTGTTGTACCATTTGCGTTAAAATTCTTTTGAGTTGAAAATACTATTTGCTTTGCAGGTGGACTGTTGTATTTTTGGATTGTTTTTCTGTCATCTGCCACACCCAAATTGACCTTGCAGGAATTTTGCATTGAAAATCTGTTGCTTGCTTCTATTTGGCAATCATGTTTACAATGTTCTGGGCTGCCATTGCCATAGCAGCTGTCCAGAGCTGTGGGTGAGGGATGCTGTCAAGCTCAAGAGGGAGTTCTACAGGGCATGGCTGTCCAGCACAAGGTGTCAGAGGCCGCAAACCCACCCACACCCGAGAGACACCCCAGATCAAGCCCGAAGCCAAACCACCCCCACGTCACCCGACGACCTGCCTCAGGCAGATGGATCTAAATTCAACCAATTAGTTTTTGAAGATGCAGACATGCTCAGATTAAGGCTAAATTTACCCTGGATTATGGCTTTAAATTGTAGGTATTCAAAACATTTCTTGCTATACAGTTCATATTGTCCCATGAAATGCAGGAAATGGTGCAAAGTTACCTCCTTGGATGATGTGTTCAAGGTGTCTAACCTCCATATCATGCCATGATGGGAAACAGTTGTTTGTTTTGCAGGATGTCAGGGTTCAAATTGGTATAAGTCTGGAATAACCCATGGAATAAGTGAAGACCTACATATTTTAGAAACTCCGACCAGGCTGTCAGTAACATAGCTATATTAATACTTTTGAGACAGTCATGATGTTACATAGTGCAGCTGATGAACAGTAGGTCAGGCGTTGAAATTTCTCTACAAAATGATTGCTCGATATCTGTCAATGCATTATCCAGTAGGCTCGATTTTAGGACATTTCAGGACATTCAGTAGTCTATTGGCAAGGAAGTAGTAGTAGAAGTTTGATACTTCTGAGCCACCACAGTCGTTAGTTTTTCAACCTTATGCGCAGAGGTTTGTTTTTCCACATGATTTTGCAAATGTTTGAGTCTAGTGATTTGAACCAGACTGGAGAGGGTTTAGTAGGAATCATAGAAAAAAAATTTCACTTTTGGCAGAATCGGAAGTTGTGACTGTAGAAATTGAGTGATATGGGCAGAGTCCTCCACCTCATGAGGTGATCCTCTACTGTTTTAAGTAGAGGAGTATAGTTAAACC
Source organism: Dactylopterus volitans (assembly GCA_901007715.1). NCBI lineage: Eukaryota > Metazoa > Chordata > Actinopteri > Syngnathiformes > Dactylopteridae > Dactylopterus > Dactylopterus volitans. The sequence goes on from CAAKHG010045394.1 coordinate 6,139, forward strand.
ATGTCAGATCTTACAACGTGGAAGAAATATTGACACGCATGTACCTGATATTCTCTGTCTGTAGTGCTGTGGATGGCGTGCTCTGAAAATCCTCGTTGATGGGTAGAACAGTGGATTTGGTCCAAGTAATGGAATATTCTGAGATCGATGAAACTTTGTTGATGAGCGTTATTGTTCCAGAAAGTGAAGTACATGTGAACTCTTGATGACACTGTGTGTGGTCATGGTAAATTTTGAAAAGTCAGGAAAGAGTCCTATTTAAACTATGGACAATGCCCTATTACTAGCCAATTAAAGTAGGTATATTAAAAATTAAAAATTCATAGCATCATATCATCATAAATTGAAAAGGCATATTAGCCATATTTTCAATAACCGTGACATAGTTATTCCATTATTTAATTCATGTTAAATTTTTAAGAATTAGTTTTATTTCCGCCACTCATCTAACAACAGCAGAGATTAAATTATAGAAAAGAAACAGAATAATAAACGGCAATAACTGGCATGTCCTTTCATCAAAGGAAGCTGAACTTGAGAGTTTTCACCATCATCATCATCTTCATCATCATCACCACAACTCATTAAACTAGATGTTGTTCATGCAGTCTTCCTCCTCCACATCCAGAAGAATGGGACCAGAGTGGTAGCTCCATACATGAGATCTTCCCTCTGTGGGCTCCATCACTCAATGCTGATACCTTAAGAATAAAAGTGAAACACACTGGCCCTAACTAATCAATCTTGCATGAAAATAGGTGCAGATCTAAGCGCAGAATTGGTCCTACGACGGGACTCACGTGTGATTTATGAAACATTCATATCTGACCAATTCCAGCGTATGAATGATTGGGTCTTGATAAATGCGGTGGCTGATTTTGATCATCATTAACAGGTTACGCCCATGGTTATGTCCTTAAACATTTCTGGTTAGGATGCCTCACCCAATTAGGTCAAACATGGAGAGAAGAAACACTGGCAAGAAAAGAAACTTTTCCGAGATGGAAATCGGCAACCTCGCATCTGAAGTTGATCAAACAAAGCTGTGTTTTTAGGCAGTCTGAAAATGGGATTTAAGGAGCTCATAAAGACGCTGTGTGGAAGAGAACAACGGGGGTAGTCAACAGCGTCTGAATAAAATTCTCAATAACTACCTTAACCAATGTCTAATTTAAATGAATCTTTTATTCATCCGCAGAAATTAACAGAACCCTCCAAAAGCCTAAATAAAATGTTTAAAGAACTAAATGTTGTCCATCTTCTGTGCTTAGAATGCCTTTAGCCAATTTCATCGAGAATACTTAATCACATTACAAAATACTGCAGCGCATTTGCAAAAGTTTAAGGGATACTTCACATTTTAAAAGTGATTAATGAGGTTCTGTCTCCTGTGTATAGCCCTGAGTGGAGTCTTAGCTGGCCACGATTAAAAGGCATCAAAAGGCACTCCATTGCCTAATGTAATGTTGTGAAAAACTGAACAGGCCAAAATAATGTCGCACACTTTCTCTGGGGTATCCATTAGCTTTCCCCATGCTGGTCCAAGACAGAATCACCTGCCCTTGAGCAACGCGAGGCAGCACTCCACTGTGACCCTTGTGCATGCACTGTTGAACCTGTACTCCTGCTTGGTAGCAGGGCTTGCCAGCCTATCATATATATTTTTTTATTTTACAAAAGAGTGGTATCAGTAAAAACATGGGCTCTTTTAAAAAATCATTTTGATTTGTTGAATTTTATTTTAATAATCCATTTTGATCTGTTCTAAATATGTGGCTGCTTATGCTTAGATGACAGCTGAGGTTTGTTTAATAATTATTTTCAGACTCAGCCACATTTTGCTGTGCTGCACTGCAAATCCACAGACTCAGATTTGTGTACATGAGCTCAGACCTGATGTGAGATCTGATCGTAGCTTCCGCTCACGTCCAAATTGATAAATACCGAAGCTTGTGTGGAAATGGTCATATGCACATGTTTTTTGTCGTACATTCGTTTGATAAATGAGGGTTGCTGTCATTGACAAGTGGTGTATCATATGGATGATATCCATTAACCAGCTGTAGTTGAGAATTCTCCTATATCAACTTACTATTGTAAACGAACAAACTCCCACTGACAAATGTTCCTCAATAATTTGTGTATTTAACCTGAAAACACAAGTATGACTTTTTGACTGATCCTGTTATTTTATATCCAAAGTAACATGGATGGGTGATTGTTTTCTCCTGGCTAAATGTGTTTAAATGTGCTTATGTCACCTTTGACTAAACAACAGCATTAAGTTAACATGGTCATTCAGGTTCTGTTAGCATTGCTAATGCTAGTGCTATCAAACAGCAAGCAAGACGCTGTCTTCAACATATTAACTGTTTGATTAATTGTGATTCTAATTTTTCAAATAAAAAGACCAGTAACAAAATCAACCTACAGGTAAAAATGAAAAAAACTGAATCTTTTGAGCGGTTTGGTTCATCCACTTATTGATAAAGTGTTTTCAGTGGCCCTAAATCACAGAATGCAGTTGATCTTTTCGTCTGCCCCTTTCTCTATTGTTTAATTTAAAACGAGCGGATTTAATTGTTCAAAAAATCCAATGCTGAATAGAATATGTCATGAAACTAGTGATTGAGACCATAAAATTGTCAGAAAAATGGGCCATCAATCATGTTTAGGCCCTCAAAAATTAAATCCTTTCGCACAATAATTAAAACAATTTTAACAATAACAAAGTTGCAAGCAGTGTTGAATGCTCTCTTGCAACCTGCACATCAGAGGAAATGAGGGCAACTTTGGTAAAACTTTGTACGGGTGCTATGGAGACTTTTTTCTACACCCGAACCCATGACCTACGTTCAAATAAAAGGATTTATGCCTCTGTGAACCAACTTTCACGCTTAGCTACGGCACGCTGAAAAACTTACAGAAGACGTTTAATCATAAAGAACAGGATCCCAATAAGTGACAGCCTTTGGCATTCACTTAATAATAAAGGACAGGATCTCAATAAGTGACTGCCACTGTGTGGCATTCACTTAGTAATTGATGTAAATATTTACCATATTTCATAATTAGCTGTGACCGATTTTAATGTACTTATTCAAGTGACGCCAGAATTTCCGAGCGTTCTTGAAAAGCGTCATGCATTGAGACTGCGCGCACAGCCTCACCCCTGTGAAGTTCGCACCGCTCCACGTAAGATGATGTGCTTTTCTATCCTGACTGGTAGCTTTTTAAAAGACATTGAGTTTCCGAATGTATTTGACGCGTCCTGCACTGGGATGGCGTCGAGTGCTTGGGTAGGTTCCCTCTAAAGTTGGCGTTGCTTGCTCTTGCTAAGTGGAAACTTGTTTTCTCGCCTCACTGCTAACTTGTTTAAGATGTTTAAACTGGCTCTTTTAACGGTTTAAAACGAAGGCAGAATTCGAAAATGTTGTAAAGCTCCGCAGTGATGCCCAGAGTCCAGCAGAGGCTCCTACATTGCAGCCATAATGCCAGAGCTCGGTTTCATATGCTGAGGAAAGAGGGTGTGACGATGATGCTACGAGTGTAGCAGGTACGTCTCGTGTAGACGTTCCCTCGGTCCCGTGCGTCCTACAGCCAGGCGTCTCGGAAATACGGCAGGTACAAAAATCAGCAGTATACCTGTAACTCTCTCTCTTTACTGGCGCTCCTCTATGAGAATGAGAACATCACTTCAGCAGAACTGAACCAGGTGTTGGATAAAGGTAACATGATGTACAAAGAAGCCAGGAAGCAGTTCCCTGACAACGACCATCTGGCCACTGACGAACTTCCTGCAGAAGTTCCTGCATGCAGCGCTGTCTATCATGTGGACTTGACCAAACTCTCTCGGTACGGCACTTTGGGAGAACCTTTGCCCGGAGCTGTGGGTAGTTTCCTGGACCTGGAGGCAGGACTCTGCTGTCTGCTGCTGGATGTGCAGTTTGTCTTGCCATTGATGGCTGGTTTGTGTATTGCGGTGTTCAGAACCAGATCCGGCAGGTATGGTTTCTTTGATCCGCACTGCAGAGACGCCAACGGTTTGCCTCCATCCGCACGCTCATCAGGCCCCGGTTCCACTGTCATGCTGACATTCTTGCACCTCAGTGACATCATTGACAGAGTCAAACAGTGTCACAGGGTATTTGGAACCCCGTCCTCCTGCCAAGCAAAGTCATCCCAATTACGGGACAGTGCTGCTGCTGTTACGCCACAAAAATAACAGATTGAGAATACAAATAGACTAGTTTCATCTTATAACATGATGAGTTTACTGTTATAACAATGCAGTGATATGATCGGTGTGAGGGTTGGCCGAGCAGCCAGGCACATGAAAAACCTGAAGAACCGATCTTCGATAATCCAAGTGCTTTATTTACAAGTGTGGAATCCTATGCAGTATATACAGTGGCAAATTTGCCCAAAAAAAAAACAAAAAACGGTAAAACTGAAACTAAATTAACCAAAAATAACTTTTCCCCAACACAGGAAACTACAAACAAAACCTATTTCACGAAAAAAAACTGCAAAATTGGCTATACCACTAAGATTCAAATCAGGAGCAGCAGTCGAGGCCTCTCTCTGTGTAGTCCTTCCCTTCCTTTCCATGCGGGCTTTCAGCCATCTCCATTTATAGTAGTGGGCCGCTCCTCAAAAACAAATCAATCAGTTCACATGATACATTTGCACGAACCAGAATGTACAAGCACCATAGTTTATCATCTAAAAAATCTACTCTAATCCATTCCATGTTATATCATCTTAAGGATTTGCTACATTTTAACACTTCCTTCACAACTTCCACAAAACACCCCTCCGACTCGGCCCAAATTGGTACCTCCCACTGAACACCCCTCTACATAACCACACGGTACTTTTCCCTTGGGTTTCGGCAGTCCCATAATCTTTTTTTTTTTTTTTAACAAAATCATGTACAAACAACATGGCTTACATTCCTCTTGACATATTGCCAGGATCAGGTGCATAGATACATTGCAAATGAAGTAATATAAAAATAAAGTACATGACAAAATAAAGTCTTTGAAATAAGAATAAAATAAAAGGAAAGCTAGGGCTTATTTTGTAAATTATATTTTTTCAATTAAACTAAAGAGTTTCATTGCATTCTTGCTTTTCATTATCTTAAGAGCTTTGGTGAAGGAGAGAAATTCGTTATGAAAAACAATAAATCTGGGTTTGACTTTCATATACTTGCATTTGTGTATATAGAATTTACCAAGGATGACAATATTG
>CAAKHG010045395.1:0-12504 GCA_901007715.1 Dactylopterus volitans
TCTGAGGTAATCCGGGTCAACTCTTTCATCTTCATTTTCAGTTTTTATCTTTGCTACTGTATGTCACATTGTCTGTAATGTTGCCTAATTTCATTCATCATAAAATAAATGATTGCTGTTACTGTCCTTTCCTCCAATGCAGGTGTATGCAGAGTTCCAACGAATAATTAACCAGAACCTAGGTCATGATACACAGGTGATTATACAGTACATTTCACAGGTAGAGTCTTAGTGTAATGTTGGGAGTTTAATGCTTCAAATAAGCTTTTAAATTCCACAATTGCACCAGATGAGTCAGCAGATTATTAGTGGATTTATGTGCAGATATTAGAAATTAATTAATAATTAGTTGGGACTGTTTAGCATTGGGTTTGAATTGTAAACTTGTCACAACACTATTTTAATCTTAGGATTTACATGACGTGCACACAAGGCGTACCACTGTTCTCCATGCCCTTCCTGTGTATCTACGTGAGGAAGTCTCTGGATTTTTCAGAACATGTGTGGTAAGTCCAAGTAAAGAGATATCAGGCCTATTGTACTGTAAATTAACCAATTCATGTCTTCATTTCATTTCCAACACACTACAATTCCTTTATATGTACCAGTATTTCAACTTCAAAACTCACGCGAGATGTTCATAAGTGTGAAGTGTCATTTTGGGCCCATTATGGCATAAAAAAATCAACTGCAAAGAAAATATAAGTGGCCGTCATTAACAGTGGAACACATAAAAGTCATCTCACTTCCTCAGCAATGAGAGCACAACGCAACAGAATGAACAGGAGTCTTTCAGACTTGTGCATTTCTTGTTATTTATGACATCCAACTGTATACAAAATTGCCACAGCCATAGTTTCAGTAAATGTGATATGATCTCCCTTTCATTTTTTAGGATGATATGGATGAGCCAGACCTGGGGGATGCATCAGTGGTCGTTCTTGCAGCCGTCAGCGAAGATGCAACAAGCCCAGTTCACTACCACCCAGTGAGAGTCTCTGTCGTCCTAGAGGGTGATGTGGTTGTCATCCTCCCCAGGCTTGCTGATGCCGTCTTGGTAATGTTCGGTCTGATCTATGCACTACATCTCAGTTATCCCAAGGGACTGACAAACACTTTTGAGTTCACACAGAAAATCTTACTTGGTCTTGATGACTCTAAACTGTCACCCAAGCTGCAGACTCTTAAAAATGACCTGATGTTGTATGTGTAACTCAAGATCCAATAAGGAGTGGTGGATTCTGATGGCTCAACTCTGTTCGAGCACATTCCACAATGAGAATATGTCATGTCAGGTCCATGTTGACTACTGTTCAACTGCAGATGTTAAAGTTGTTGCTCTACTCAACTTGTTTTTAGCCAAATGGCACAAAGTACACTCTGTCTTTGTACTTACTGTTACTGTCTTTCAAATATTGTTTATGTTTCATTTTGTGCTAAAAGGCACAGGTGTGGGCAAATCTTTCTAAGCTTAAAACCCAAGATTTGTTGATGCCCCCCTGGTAATGTTTATAAGCAGTATATAAGCTATTTGTGACATAAAGATATTTTCTTAATCTAATTTTAGCTTTTCTGAGTTTGAATATTTTCTACTATTACATTAAAGTATAAATAAAAAGGCCAGAAGTAGACTTGATAATTTTTATCTTTTATTTATGCTTTTATTTATTTGTTTAGTTTTTTTTTATTTCTTTATTTCTTTATTTCTTTATTTTTCATCCTTTTTTTTATTGACATTGAAATCAAATGGACAATGAACATGCATGGTCAACCATCATCTGGCTAATGTCTAGTTTCTTTTAAATTGACAACGCGAGGGAGAGTGGGGGTGGGGAGGGGAACTCCTCTTCTCCTCAGTCACCTGCTCGCTTGGGCCCACCAGAAGTGCTTCATCATGCGCACATGGTTGCTGCGATCGCACGCTGGGTGGAGCTCCCTAACCCTGTCAGGTGCAATTATGAATTCCGAAGGTTTAGTATCATTGGGTTTGCCAGGGTTATTGGCGGGCGGGCAGGCGGACCGCATGGCAGGGCTGGTTTGGGGGATCCAATTCATTGCGAACTTCTTGCAGGTGGCTTTCAAAGGCCACTTTGACTTTGCCACACACTCCTGTGCACTCAAGAGGAATATTGCTAATTTCACTGAGCTTCTCCTTTAGCTTCTTATAGCTCCCTATGACAGCCCCTTGCAATCATTTTGGAGGGAGCTACATGATAAAAAAAAAAAAATACTCATTGTAATAAAAAGCACTGTAACAGCTTTATTTGATAGATGTTCTTACTTTGGTGGTCAGGGTTCCCATTTTTGTTCTTTTTTTTTTACTGATATTGAAATCAAAAAGACAATGAGCATTCATGCTCATTGTGAGGGGGTGGTGGGTTGGTGAGGGGAACTGCTCTTCCCCTCAGTCATCTGCTGGTTTGGGGCTTTGGTTTGGACCTCCCTAAGTCCAACAACTCCTCCACCTGTGATTGGCTGAGTGAGACCTTGAGCGAGATTGGGAGACGGCGCGTCCTTCACAGCTCTCCACACTGCATGATTCTCAAATTTTTTTGATTTGGTGAGCTCAGACGTGGTTCATCATGCGCACGTGGTTGCTTACCTCCCTGGTGTCAGGTGGGATTCCGAAGGCTTGGTGTCATTGGGTTTGCTGGATCGTTCATAGGCCAGTTTGACTTTTCCAATGGGGTAGAAAAAGCAAAAGAAAGCACATCAAGACTCATCATCGTGGTTAGCAAGACCAAACCTCCGTGCGTTGATAAACCAGTAGCATACCTGCAGTGGGGGATGAGCGTTGGAACGACTGCAACCAGTCTCCTAGGGAAGATGGGGAAGATCAGCATATATGTAGCAATTTACCGAAGTCTCAACTTCTCTGAGTGTTGGGTCTGTGAAATTAGACTCCCACCACACGTGTGCACGGTCCATCGGGGGGATACGACCTCCCAATGCGGTCCGTAGTCCGCCCGGGGGATTCAACCCGGCGGGTCAGGGACGGCCGCTTGGTGCGGGCAAATCCCCTCGCGGGACCTCCCCCCGGCGCCGTCCGCCCCCCTCAAGGGCGCATTTCCTCCCCCGTGACCGGCTCCGAGTCAGATTGGAAAGGCTCGGAGGCGAAGGTGGCTCGCGGCTCCGGCCTCAAGCTAAGAGAGTGGCATAGAAATGTCAAGCTGAAAACCCAAATAATCAGCGAGTGAGAAAAATGAATGTAACACTCGTCATAATCAGCCTGTCCTGCCAGGTGTGCTGTTCTTCACACAGGCACTGGTCAGGTGAAGTGTCAGCACGACATGACTCCCACTCCCCTGCTGTCATGCAGTAGGCTGTGGGGGACATTTGCATGTGTATTAGAGGCACACAGAGTGTGAGAGGCAATGAAAAGCCCCCCTGCTGCTTTTGCTTTCATTCCAAAGCAGCAGCAATGAGCTCTGATATAGCGAAGACAAGGGAGACAAAATAGAGCTGCAGTGTGTGTGTGTGTGTGTGTGTGTGTGTGTGTGTGTGTAAATGGCACAAACTGTACTACTACCACTAATACTCATTGTAGTCCCGATTTCTGGCTCTTCTGGCTCTCTCCACTCTTTTACATGCAGTCTGTAGTCACACATACTGTGCTTATGGAAGGGCTAAAACATGACACTGCATTCTGTCTGGGGTAAGCTCTAAATGTTCTTTTTGTTTAAAGCCAACCTAATCATTGACTCAGTAAGTATTTAAACTTACACAAACAAGAGATGCTCCTCCCAATGGCTGTACTGCACAGCCCCCCACTGTGAAGCTCCGGAGAAAGTCCTTTCTTTCTCCGCCGCCGCCTACATCCTCTGCCTCTCTGCCTCGCCTCTGTGCCCGGGCAGTCCTCTCCACCCGAATCATCAGAGGAGCTGCAAGATTGAAACGGTTTCAAGGTTAAACACTGACTGCAGTTGTAGGAGACAGAATAGTTGAACATTGAGTGTTTCAGATGATGACACATATCCCCCTAAGCTGCTTAGCAGGGTGCAAGTTCTTCCCGCCGCTCCTTCTTCCCAGGATGGTCGACTTCCACTCATAGATGTTATCTCCTTTTGGTGCAGCACTGCAGCTTGGCAGAGGGTGATGTTGCTCTCTGTTGCCCCTTTTCCACCAAACTGGTTCCAGTGCTAGTTCTGAGCTGGTGCTATAGCCAGTGCTTAACTGATTGTAGTCCCGTGCTTCCAAAGAACCAGTTCACTTTTCCACTGGCAAGGAGCCAATTGAGAGCCACGTCATTACGTCACTATAAAACGTGAGTACGTCAGAGCGCCACCAGTTTACCAGTTGTTGGCGGTAATGCACCATCACGTTGTTACCAATCACCAGAAAAAACAAAGAAGGAGAAGAATCATAAGAAGCTGTCTTTTTTTTTTAACAAAGCTTTATTGAGCTTTATTGAATATTGTACATGTAAACAATAGTATGCATTGTATGCAGAACAGCAAACAGGTGCTCCATTACATAAATGACAACGAAAGTAAATAAATGAATAAATAACTAAAACATAACAAAAGCATAATAAATTACAGTTATTATTTATGATATCTGTAAACTAACCAAAGTAGGTAGGAAAATAAAAATAAGGTTAAAAAAGTGACAAATTAAATGAAACAATAGCATCAAAAAAAGTACACAAACACAACATAGGGATCCAGAATATAAATACATCATGCTTCTATAAAAAAAAACAAAAACCTCTTGTATATGTCTGTGGATGTGGTGCTTTGTTTAGTGTCAATCAGTGTAAGGGATTTCATGTACTCTTTAAACTCATGCAAGAAACTTCTAAAGTTGGGTGGAGTTTTGGAATATTTGCAGTTGTGTGTGAAATTTGCCATACAAAATGAATAGGTTTGTGATAAAGGAGATGTCATTATTTCCAAGGACAGAATAGAGTATCACACTTCTGCAGTCAATTAAGATGTTTATCTTAATTTTACACACTATATATTGTTCAATTTAAGTCCAGAAGTTGATAGATTGGGCACAGTGGTAGAATAAATGAGTTATAGTTTCTGGTTCCATATTGCAAAAACTGCATTTGTTTTCAATATCTAAAAATTTTGATAAAGGATATGTAGGATATATAGAGCAGGATATACCAGTCTTGAGATATCTTCCGTTTTAGATAAGAGAATTCTGCCAAAAATAGGTCACGTTGAAGCCAGATATTCATTATATTTTGTATTTTTTTAAGTCTGGGGAGGAAATTAAGTTGTTGTCTAGAGGACATGTCTTTAGTGATATCTATGCCTAAGTATTTTACTGTTTTTTTTATTTGAATATTACATATGTTTGCACAATTTGTGTCATAAAGACACGAGATGTCGCATTTGTTAATATTGAGATGTAAACCTGAAGCTTTAGAGAAATCACTAATTAATTGTAAAGCCGGCTCAACTTGGTATTTGTCTTTTAAAAGTAGAGCTGTGTCATCAGCTGGTTGTGTAATTTTAAGTTCCTTTTCAAATATGGTTAAGCCTTTTAAATTGTCATTATTTAAGATTTTAAGGGAGAAGAGCTCCACTGCAATTAAAAATAAGAAGGGAGAAATTGGGCATCCTTGACGGACAGAACGGTTGATTGGAAATCTTTTAGAGGTATTAGGGTACATCATTAAGTTACCGTTAATGTCTTTGTATAACATTTTAACAATTGAGACAGTTTTCTCCAAATCCCATTAATTTTAATGTATTAAAAATAAAAGGGTGTTCTAATGTGTTGAAAGCTTTGTAGAAATCAAGAAATACAATAACTGCTCGTGACTCCACATGTGTCGCTTAGACATAAAACCTGTTTGGCGTTCACTTATTATTCCTCCAAGATTAGATTTTAAGCGTTTCAAATAGACAAGTGCAAATAATTTATAATCCACATTCAGAAGTGTGATGGGTCTCCAATTATCTATATATAGGGTTTCTTTGGTTTTGAATTAGGCTAATTAAACCTTGTTTCATAGTTGGTGTCGTCTCATTGATTGCAATACAATCTTTATACATATTCAAAAGTGGAGTTTCAATAATGTCCCAAATTTTTTTTATAAAATTCAGTAGATAAACCATCGATCCCCGGAGATTTCCCGGCCTTCATATGTTTTAAAGCTTGAATGAGTTCCAGATTCGTGATTGGGTTTTCACAATGTTGTTTGAATACTTCTGACATCACTGGGATAGATTCCTTAATATTGTCTAAGAATTTCCCACAGTGTTCAGGTTCATAGATTTATACAGATTTTCATTAAAAGCACAAATATGTTCTGCTATTTCTTTGGGATTAGTGTTTAGATTATTGTTTATTCTCAGTGCCAAAATGTTAGATCTTCTTTGATTATGTTTTTCAAGAGCGAAAAAGTAACTTAAGTTTCTTTCGCCATGTTCTAACCATTTTGCCCTAGAGCGAATAAATGCGCCTTTAGCAGCTTCAGTATAAAAATTGTCGATTTCATTTTGGAGTTGCAATAATCTAACGTGTTCATCTGTTGATAGATTTTCCTTATTTAGAAAGGTTTTTAATTCCTCCATAATTTCCTTTTCTTTTTTGTCATTAGCTTTTTTGATATTTTTACTGCAGAGGATGGCCATTTCTCTTACTTTAAACTTAAAGTATTCCCATTTCTGTACATTATTCATATCCTTTTTAGGAAAGATATCTAAAGCTATTGATGTAATTGAGTCTTGAAAAGTTTTATTTTTAAGTAGGTTATTATTTAGCTTCCAATATGCCCTCAATTTCTTGTAGCTTTCTATAGAGCCAGTTACATGTATTGAGATAAGTTTATGGTCTGAAAAGGGAGCATACGAGTGATACATTTCCGAAATATATTGTAAACATGAGGAGGAGGTTAACCATAAATCAATCCTGGATTGTAATGTTCCTCTTGCATTAGACCAAGTAAACTCTTTACAGTCTGGACTAAAAAAACGCCATGCATCTGTCACTGATAATTCTTGGCTCATAAACTGTGTGGCTTTGAAAAGTGAGTTTTGAGAATCTCTCTGGAATTCTGTCTATCCTATCATTTGGGACATCCTTAAAATCTCCTCCTATAATCAGGAGTGCCTCTTTATTTAAACTTTGCAAGTCCCGTATTTTGGACAAAGTTTCTGTAAACATAGTTCGGGCTTGTGGCCATAGACATTACATATTATGAAAACGGTGTTATCCAGTTTGCATACTACAATACACCATCTACCACTATCAGAGTTGTAAGTTACTAAAATATCACCTGTTAAATAAGAGCGCAACGCCTGCAGAATTATGTGTAGCATGACAAAAGTAAGCTTGGTCTCCCCATTGACTTTTCCAAAACTTATTGTCTGAGTCGCAAGAGTGTGTTTCTCGTAGGAGGATAATATTAGCATTTGTTTTTCGAAGAAAGAGAAACATTGCTTTCCTTTTTATGTTATTTCTTAATCCCCGAACATTAAATGAGACCATTTTCAACAAGTTAAACTTAAAGTCATTCATTTTCAGTGAGAAAAATAAAAATAAAAATATGAGTACAATGTCTGAAGAACAGATAGGGAAAAAATAAAGCAAGCCTTGAAAAAATAGGCTTGCTTGTGTAGATGCCTTGAAAGTGTGAACAAGTTTTGTTTTGTTTTTTTCCCCCAAGTTTAGGCACCGGTGATGATTTTAAGTAAATACAACTGGAATGCATTACGTAGCAATTGTTTAACAGTCTAACCCTAACCCTAACAAGTCGTTTATAAAGATTTTTTTCCCCCCTTAAAAGAAGAAAAGGAGGACATTCATCTCTGAAGTTGGAGAGATAAGGATGAACCAATGGGTGTCTCAAAAGATGTCTTATACAGAGTCAGCGGTGATCTTCTTTCCTTCGATGATCACATCTGGACCACGCCATGCAGTTTTTTTTCCCCATCTTTGCGGGCTTTTTCAACCAGTGGCCAAAGTTTCTTTCGGCATTGTCTCTCCTCATATTTCAGATCCTCTGCAAGTCGCAGCTTTTTCTCCCTCATCACGGCGGCGGTCATCGACGTTTTCCATATTTACTGCCTGAAGGTGCACATGGTGAATTGGATTATCACAGGACAAGGATTTCTGTCATCTCTGGGACGACCAACTCAGTGAATCGTGTCGACGAGAAAGCCAAGCTTGCTTTTTTCATCTGGAGCCATTTGTCCAAAACTCTGAAAGATCTCTTTTCTTAGATCTTTCGTGGACTCATTGGTGGATTCTGATAAGTTGAAGAGTTTCAGATTCCAGCGTCAGCTGTAACGCTCTGCATCTTCAATCTTTTCATCCTGTTCACTGAGTCGGCGACTCATCGTGTGCGTTTTGTCATGGTTTGTCTTCTTCATGAGTTCGATGCCTGTAATGTTATCTTTGATAGCTAAAATCTCTTCAGTGTTTTGGCTTATCTTCTGCTCAAGAGATGTGAACCTGCTCGTCAAATGTTGGATAGCTTTTAGTATGTCTGCACTGGATACCTCATCGTTATTTCTTGAGCATGCTTTCTTGGAGTTCGGGCTTGAGAGAGGAGTATCAGGTAAAGGAGAGCACAAGCTGAGCGGAGAATCATCGTTCCAGTCCTTTAAAATGTTCCCCTTTTTTTCTTTCACTCGTTTTGTCATGTTGTTGTCTTATCATTTGGCTAGTTAGCCCGTTTGTGTTAGCTCAAAAAAGAGGGAGAATAAAAAAAGTCTGTGTATCTTCTCAAAGATGTTAACAAGCTAGACTTTAGTTTTTATAATGTCCTTTATCTCACATACCGGTTCTTGAAAGTGATGTTCCGTTTAGTTTACCTTCGTTTATAGAGCAAATGGTGCCCAAAACTTGGAGGAGTTCACAACAAAGCGTGTGTGCTGGTTGCCATCTTGTTCAGCCCCATCATAAGAAGCTGTCATCGTCTCCGTGTTCAACGTAATTACGTCAAACGCCGATTTCACCTGAGGAGACAGGTAATCATCAAAGTTACTTGGATTCATTTGTTAGCCACAGCCTGTAGCTTTGTCTATCCCTCTGTTTATTTGTTGGGCCACGTATCGTAACTTCGTTCAATGCATCTGATGTAGATGACAATAAAGGTATCTGTAACTTAGCTTCAGCTGTGCTTGCGTTGATTACGTATCAGTTATAGAAACGTAATAAGACACTGATACGATCTGTGTAAATCTTTGCAGGTGGTCTCTGGGCTGATTACGGGGCGGCGGTCGCCTTTTACCTGGACACATCCACAATCGCACCACTGCTGGGACACCATCGTTGTCAAGTTCAGCGCGCAAGTTTATGCAAAAGTTCCGTGTCTCCCGGGAGTCAAGTTTCTTTATTTTGTATCTTACATGTGATTTACCTTTGACATTTACTGAACTGCTGCTCAGTTACCTCATTGAAGATACTGAAGCTGATAAGACTGTTCAATTGTGGTTTGTAATATTGATGGAGGTTGCCACCACGTCATGAGCAGGTATTTACCTTTATCAGCTCCATGTGTTTTAGGGCTGGTGGGTGTGAGGTTTAGAAAACAAATCAGACATACAAATAGAAGACAAACAGGCTTTTTCATTGACATGTTTTTATTAAAAAGGGCAAATAAAGTAATTTCAGCGTGAGCTCCTCTGGCACGTCACCATCCGACCCCCGAGTCCTCTGTAAAAGCACAACAAGTTAATATACAGAAGCGTTTTAACAGTGCAGTAAAGTATACCATGTTACTGTATGTCGCATTAGTAAATTAAAAAAAATCGACAAAAACGCAGGACAAACTTTTCTTCTTTTGTTATCGGATGGTCTACAGGGTTTGGAGGATGTATTTAGAGATTATTTAGCACAGGATCCAGGATGGGTGTGCAGTGCGGTTCTGGTCTCCTCTCCTCCACTGGGTCATGGTCTGAGCTAATCTTTCCAGATCTGATCTGATGAGAGGCCGAGGAGGAGCACTTGGGTGCAGGGGCATCCGCGACAGGACGTCGACGGCGGACTGCAGGCCAGCGGTGTTCGCGGCGCAGCCTCCATGATCGTTCGCGGCGCTGCGTCCAGGCTCGTTCGCTCTGTAAACAAAACACACCGTGCATTAGCTAACGTTCATGACACTCTGCTCCATGGAAACCTTTGGTGAAGCCACAGGAGACACGATGCCAGCACATATTTAAACAAAATAACCCAAACTTTGAATAGTTTAAATCTGGCTCGCACGTTATTTGACTAGATAATATGGACCAAGCTTACGTATCTGCTCATAAGTCGCACATTACGGACACAAAATACGGATACAAGCAACGTACCAATGTGTCTGTGTAAAGTTAGCATAGCTTGGCTGGCGTTTAACATTATAAAGACGTTAAACTTACGGTGGTTCGGCAGTGTTGGTGGTTGTTGGCAACTCGTCCATCATCGCCGTGAACATGACCGAAGCTGCGGCTGAGTTCGGGGCCCCGGTCGCTTGGTTCGTCGGTCGGTCCCCCAGAACGCTGTGCAGAATGTCGAAATGTGGATTTCTTCATGTTGGACCACTGCTGCTGCGTTTCATCTCCCGTTTGTGGTCTCCGTGTTCTTTTTTAAGCTACTTTAGCTTGTTGGGCAGCTGCTCGATGGTCCGCTCGTAGCTTCAGCAGCCATCTCTCTCTCGCTGTGTCTCTGCTTCGTTCTACACGCTCCATCAAACTTTTTTGGACTTTGGAAGAAGATCGCGGTGCCAGGAAGCGCTGGCTCTCCTCAGTCCACTGCTGTTTGGCTTTGGTCTCCATATTTCGCTCCAAACACACAACTTGCTTCACTTTTGTTTGAAAAATGGCGCTTCGGCGTCCTTGCGCTATCAGTAAGCCCCGCCCCCGCCCCTTGATGTATGGGTTCTTGCGCTAGACCCCCAGAGGTGTTGGTGCCTGCCTGGAACCAGTTTTGAGGGCCAGGAGCCAGTGCTTAGGCGGTCGAAGCGCAAATAACCAGTTCCAAGTTAGGCTCTGGCTCCAAACTAGCACTGGAACCAGTTTGGTGGAAAAGGGGCAACAGAGTGTGAGAGGCAATGAAAAGCCCCCCTGCTGCTTTTGCTTTCATTCCAAAGCAGCAGTAATAAACTCTTATATAGCTAAGACAAGGGAGACAAAATAGAGCTGCAGCATGTGTGTGTGTGTGTGTGTGTGTGTGTGTGTGTGTGTGTGTGTGTGTGTGTGTGTGTGTGTGTGTGTGTGTGTGTGTGTGTGTGTAAATGAAACACACTGTACGACTACTACCACTACTACTCATTGTAGTCCCAATTTCTGGCTCTTCTGGCTCTCTCCACTCTTTTACTGTGCTTATGGGAGGGCTTAAAAGTGACACTGCATTCTGTCTGGGGCTGGTAAAAAAAACACTGATTAACAACTGACCTGGTTTTAGAGGTGACCTCAAACATAAAAATACTAATACACTAAAAAATAGTTAAATTACAAACAAAAAACAGTTCAATTTAAAAAAAACGTGAGCTTTCAGTCTTTCAGGGAGGGCTTAAAAGTGACACTGCATTCTGTTTGGGGCTGGTAAAAAACAAAACAAAAAACAACTGATTAACAACTGACCTGGTTTTACAGGTGACCTTGCTGTGGGACTTTGCAGCACCATCACAGCTCCACCTGCTAACTTTTCATAGAGCCCATGTTGGTCCTCACAGTTGAGGCGTATTGGGGGTTGGGCTCTGAAAGAATACAGAGAAAATTAGCTCAAAGGAACTTTAGTTTGTTCACAGCCAAACATCACTGATTAACATGATGTGTGCACGTGTGATGAACTTACGCTTGCAATGTTGGATAATGTGAATCAGCAACGTCACCATACCCTTGTAAAAGAAAGGGAAAAGGAAGCTAGGATAGAGAAAGAACAAGCAAGAGGAGTGGCTGAAGGCCTAACCCTTGACGACCGTGCACTCCGTCCCCCTATCCTTTTCTTTCTTCTTTTCTACCTGAAAACAAAAATCTTGTAACTAACCCACGCAGTGGGTCTTTATACAATAAACACAATTGTATACGCCAAATAAAAAAAGAAAAAAGACGGCCTTGTAAACCCTTAGATGACTTCTTGTGGCACAGAATTAAAGTCTCTGCTTGGTGGTCGGCGCACCTGGGTTCAAGCCCAGCTCGTAACAACTCTCCCTCTTGCTCTCTCTCGCTCTCTCTCTGTCTCTCGGGTTAGCATGGGGGAGACTGAGTATTTCACCTCACCTAACCTCACATCCAAAAGACCCAGCACAGTTACGCAGATGTCCTTCAGCTCCCTCTCAATCTTTTCCCGGTACTCTTTGGCCATTATCTGCCTCCTCTTGCTGCCATAAGCCTTCTGCTCAATGCTGGACATCACGCGCCACGAAGACCGGCAAGCGCCCACCACATTCATATGGGCCACTGACAGCAGGTTGCGCTCCTTGTTGGTCAACTGTTCGGCGTCCTGTGTCACGAGCGTCATCGTGTCGGCCATGTCATCATAGCGTTCGGCCTGCTCAGCCAGCTTGGCCTTCTGGACCAGCTCCTCTGATGCCTCGCTCATGACTGCCATGGTCAGTCG
>CAAKHG010045402.1:0-10137 GCA_901007715.1 Dactylopterus volitans
GGGGGGGGTGGGGGGGGGGGGGGGGGGGGGGGGGCGGGGGGGGGGGGGGGGGGCAGATGGGTTCTAAGAGCAGAGGCGGGGAGGTGGCACCTGAGTGCTGGACGGCCCCACGGCACGGCGAGGGACCTTGATGTCGAAGCCGCCCTTGGGGTCCTTCTCGCCGCGGAGGGCGGGATCGTTGTGCGGCTCCCGGCCCGTCTCCCAGTCGCAGACGGTCTTCCGGATGGCCTGGAGGACGCTGGAGAGAAGAGAACAGACTTCCTTTATACACGACGGGAGACTTTTCTAGACCTTTTAAACAGATCAACATGTAATTTTTTAATTTGATTTGAAAATGAAGCAATGAGCACGCGACATAACTGCGGACTCCTGACCTTCATTCAAAGGGCTTAACAAAAGGATGGAGTGACAGGCCATTCGCATGCGTGGCCTTTTTCAGAGGCTCTAAAGCAATCAAACACTCGACGAGCAGTTTCCCGGCCAGCTGCGGCCCGTGTAATTTGCCTTATTTCACGGCAAATTACACAGAGAATTAAAAAAAATGAGCGCAAATGAGGAAGGAAGGACAGCGTTAGACTGAAAGAAAAACAAAATAAACCAAAATAATCCGGGAGATATGAGTGAAAGGCATCAGGTTTGTAAAGTGTATGACGTTGGCGCTCTTTGGCTGCTGAAGACACACCCATCACACCAGGAACCCTCTTTGAGAAGAGACAACAGGGCTCAGACTACTGGCCACACTCAAGGACCAGATTACAGGCTGCATGATCCCAAGGTTACCACATATCTGTCCGACATGGCGCCGGCGCGCGGCGGCGCGATTCAGATCTCAGCCCGGCAGAGCGGCTTTTCAGCTACCGAAGACAAAACCGAGGGCAGAGAGACCCACAAACGAGCAGTAGACGCCTGACAAAAGCATCTCCAGAAGGGGGAACTCGGCACTCACTGATGCTCCACCGAGGATCTTCATCCGAGCATTAAAAACAGCCCTCATATTCATATTTTTATTAGTTACTAAAAAAAGAAGTTATTTCATTTCTTTTGTTCGCGCCCTGAATCTCCGCTCCCGACTGCATACTGGCTGTGTTATTAAAAACCCAGCGCGTTGGTGTACAGAGGCAAAACTGCCCAAAACTGTCATTTTGCAAGTGATTTATGGGCCCAACTGTGCTTTTCCATTCGGATTCGCGGGGCTGCCACACACAAGCATAACCTCTGCTCATCTAAACATCTAGTTCTCTTGATGATGGCGCCTCTGGAGGCCTATTCAAGGGCCGAGTCGGCTGCCCGGCGGCGACCGCGAGTACCTCTGGATGACGTTTTTCTTCTTCTTGATGGCTTGGCGCAGCGGATCGCGCAGGGACACCTGGGCGAAGTCCTGCAGGGCCGAGTAGATGGTGTGGCGGATGGCGTGATTGAAGACGCTCTCCATGCGCCCCATCAGCACCTGAAGTCCCTTGATCATCGCAATCACCTGCCGGGGGAGAGAGAACCAGACGTGTCGATGATGCGGCCAGCAGGGGGCGGTGGAGTTTGGCGCTCGCCAGCAGAAGCTTCACCACTGACCTCCACCAGAGCAAACTTCTCCTCGCTGGTGTAGTTGTATCTGGTGGCTCTCTCGTACTCCTCGGCGTTGTCGGGGCACTCTTTGTTGGAGTACTTGTCTGTAGGATGGACCAGCTTCCAGGAGTACTGGAATGACACGGCATAACAACGATCCTCCTTTTCCTTTTTACAGTTATGACAGCTAGCATGACCCCCCCCACCTTCCCCCTCTTACAGCTGCGAGCAAATGTGTGTATACCAGAAACCAAAAATATTATCACAGCGGCGGCGTCTGTCCGCCGCCCGCCTCCTCACCACTTCCATGACGTGAGCGCTCCACTGCGAGAGCAGCTGCATGCCCTGCAGCGCCAAGTCAAACAGCTTCCTGTACTCCACATCGGTCTTCTGGGCTTCCTGACGCCCCGATCCGGTCACCACCTGCACACACACACACACACACAGAGAGACACACACATCAGCTCGCAGCAGGGTCGTCTAAACAATTGGCAGAAAAACGGGTCATAACTGGTTCTGTCCCTTAACTTTTTAGGGCTCCAAAGTGAGGACCTGCATTCGCAATCGCGTCGCTTCCTGTACACGACAAGATAATCGGGCCGACTCCCCTCGGACCGATCAAAGCACGCAAAGGCCGGATTATCGGAAGGCTCCTAAGATCATCTTTGCAGAGCCTCTTGAGGTGTGAGCTGTGCTACGAGCGATTTTAGCCTCCCCGATCGTCGGCGCAGACGAGGTAAACATGTCCGTTACTTGCGATTTTTAACTCCTGTTGTTGGGGGGGCGGCCGAGGGGAGCCGAGCGCGTCCCGTGTGGATCATCACGCGGAACCGAACGATGGCCGATATGAAGGAAGCCAGCTGACTGATGGCGGAGCGGCAAGGCCCGACGGACCTCAGGAACGCACGACCAATTTGTGGATTTTGGGGCAACACGAGTGTTTGTACGACAAGGAGGGGAATCAGGCATGTTCACTTTAGCCATGGTTTTTTTTCTTCCCTTTTTTCTATGTGAATTTTCCATAAAAAGGGAAAGCACCATCACCACCGTCATGAGTTTACACTGAAGTCAGGTTTGGCGGCGCCAGATTTTGAGTTTCTAGAACCGCCCCTGGATGTCGGTGGAGGAATCTCTTTTTTGGAACCCCAGCTACGAAAAAAGTGGTACCCGGAAAACCAAAAAAGTAGAGTAGAGTAGAGCCGGTGCCATGTGGTGGAAAAGCACCATTAGTTCCATCTGAGGCCCGCTGGGCGACGGCGTCCCCGCCACCCACTCACGCAGCCAACCGTCTGGTGCGCCCTTCAGCCGCGTCCTCGTGTCGCCGCTCCGAGCGCCGTCTAACGACCTCGCCGCCGGCCCGTTTTCACCGGCGCCCCGGCCCCCCCGAGCGTCTCGCTTTCGCGTCCCAGCCCAACCCCAAGCGCCAACCTCGCTGTTGCTGTAGCGAGCCAGCTCCGAGATGAAGCGCATGTGGTCCTCGCGGATCTGGATCATCTGCTCGCAGATGTTGTACTGCGGGCTGCTGGATATGGATGTGCAGGTCCACCTAGAAAGGTAGCGGAAAGGGGGGTGGAGTTTAACTGCAAGATAAAACAAGACGTGAAGCAGCCACGACTGAATAAAGAAAATGACGGCGGCTGCACAAACAAGCTGGACTTTACTGTCATTTATTTAGACAGTGAAGTGTACAATAAACATTAATAGACGCTTTGTGGTCCCCCAGCAGCAAGATGGAAGAGTAAACCGACGACAGAATTTGGTTCAAATGGGAATGCAAAACTGCCAGCTAGTAAAATTTTATAAAACACTGTTGTCCCCACATCCAACCCCCGACTAAGCATGATAATTCACAAATTTATGCAAAATAAATCAATAAAATGTGCATTCCCACATGCTGAAACTGCCCCGTATTCACAAATAAGTTGCAAAGTATAAATTTAGTTAATTGCAGGGATGTTAAATTAATCAGAATACAGAGGGAAATTACTTAAATATAGATATTTATATGTATTTTATTCTATTTAATTATATTCTATGGTAAACATGCAGTGGTCATGATGTTTCGCTTGATCAAGACTAACAAGAGATTCTAACAAGAGTTTCTAAAATGTGTGTAAAGGTCGCTAGGTCACATTTCGGGGTGTTTCCGCGCTTTTTAGCATGCAGCAACGTGGTTTTAATAAATCATTCTTTAAAACGCAAGAAATCGGTCAGTCATTCAGAGGGGAAACTAGTCCTGCAGCCGACCTGCCCGCCCCGCCACTCTCACCTGGATTTGTTCTCTTCAAAGTGGGCGCTGGTCTTGATGTACCTGGACAACTCGATCTGCATGTCGCCGAACAGAGGAACCACCTGGAGTTGCTGCGGGCGGCAAAGCAGGGAAAGGCGGGTTGGAACGCGGCCGAAAAAAGCGTGACGCCCGGCGGGCGGAGGCGCTCGCGAGGGACGCCAGTCTCACTCACAGGGTCGGCTCCTCTCACGTAGGAACGTTGTCGAGAGTTTAAGCTAAAGTCAGCTCATCTCTTTGGTGAACATCAAGCTTGACTCTCACCCAACATGGAGGAAGACTGGCGGAAGAACAGCCTTCATATGAAAGTCTCTACAGAGCGCCCCTCTAGATGTTTCAGGGTTCCCCCCCCCCTCAATAAATGTAAAATATATGAAGTATGAATGTGAAGGCCACGTCAGGAGGTCAAGAGGATCTGCTGAAGTTCAGACCAGCATCAGGATGGAGGAGAAAGGTTGTTAAAGTGTCTCTGAAGGTGTCCTGGTTGCTGGTGTCCCAGCAGCTGCTGATCCGCTGAGATTCTCACACACAACAATCTCTGGGGTTTACAGAGGATGGTCCCACAAAGAGAAGATACCCAGTGATGCTCAGTTCTCCGGGAGAAGATGAACTGTTGATGCCAGAGGTCAGAGGAGAACGGCCAGACTGGTTCCAGCAGTTACCCAATGAACCATCGTTACAACCGAGGAAGTGGGAGAGCATCTCTGAACCCACAACACCTCCAACCTTGAAGCAGATGGACCCCAGCAGCAGCAGGAGCCCCACACCATCAAAGTGGACGCTCAGCGTATATTTTGATGTTGTGCGGCGTGACCTAGACATTTTTGGCGGCGTGTGTTCCTACCTTGAAGAACTTGTCGATCTTGGTGAGGTTGATCCTCTTCTTGGCGTCCAGCTTGTAGATGTTGCTGCTGTTTCCGTCCATGAGGTACAAGCCGAAGCCCATCACCTGAGGGGAGGGGGGGGGGCAATGGCGGCGGTTAAGGCGTCTGGACGGGTGTGTTACTGCTGCAGCTCGGCCCGAGGAGGGGGCGAGAGAGGAGCCTACCTTGAGCAGCATGTGCTTCTCGCTGGGGGTCAGGTACATCTTGTTGTCGTAGAAGTCCACGCACAGGTTGACGATGTCGGCGAGCAGCTCCTCGTAGCCGTTGATGACCTCCAGCTGCTGCTGCAACGACTGGCGGGCAGACAGAGCAGAGCAAAGGCGAGCAGTCAAACTCCCGGCAGACCGACGCCAGAAGCACAACCGCGGTCAGTGTTACGACGTGGCCCCACCTGGGTGATTTTGTTGTGGTTCGCCAGGAACATGGACAGGTTCTGAGACTCCTGGATGGATGAGGGCTCAGACATCTTCCTCAGGAACTGAGCGGCGCTGGAAAAGAGCCGGGTTTGTTCATTATTTCTGTTTCACCACCTGCCGGGCGCTGCCATCTAGTGTCCGTGTCCGGCGACCGCGGCCCACAACGCGAGGCTTCTCGGTACCGTTTGTAGGCGGAGTGGTCGTTCTTGACGCTGCACTTCATGTTCTTCAGCTCGTCCAGCACGGCAAACATGTTGATGAACTTCCCCAGGGTCAGCAGGTAGGCCTCCGAGACGAAGTCCTTGCGGCGCTCGGTGTGACACAGGCGCCGGACCTCGCCGCAGAAGCGGTCGATGGCTGTGCGCTGGAGAGGAGAGGGCGGGGTTAGGCTGGCGTGCTCGACCGGCTGTGGTGCAGCAGAGAGGGCACGGGATAGGGGGGGGGTCTCTGCTACCTGGAAGTACATGAAGTTCATCAGCTTGGTGACCTCCGGCTCCAGCACCTCCACCGTCTTCTCGTAGATCTCCACTCTGTTGGGCTGCTCGTTGCATTTCACCTGCCAGGGGCGAGAAAGCGGAATGAAGCCGCCGCCCTCTGCTCCCGGTGGCGGCAGCGGCGGCGATTCTCACCTGCGGGATCGCACGCGAGCAGCTCCTCCAGGTGTAGAGCATGATGGCGTACTCCTGCCCCTCCTCCAACATCTCATTCTGAGGCGAGAGACACCGGCAGTTTAAAGCACCGTGACGACCAGGCGTGGGACATTCTGGCTCAGGCAGCCACGCAAAACACACACTCTCACACACACACTCAAACAAGCTTCTTCTCTGAGCCGCGTTCTCTCGGTGCTCTCCGGGCCCCGTCCGCCTCCACACAGAGTGCCGTTGATTCAGACCCCTCGAGTAATTAGGCCTCGCTAATTAGACACAAAGCCCCACTATTCCCGTCCAAAAGCATCCGTTTGTCCTCGGGACGTTTCGCGGGACAATGGCGAGCGCTCTGCCGGGACAGGACGTCCCCCATCTGGACCCGTCTCCAGCCGGACTCTGGCCCACCCCCCCCGCCCCGTTCTGGGGGATTATGCTCTCCAACTGCTAATGAGCTGCGAGGGACGACGGGGCGTCGGTGGCGGCGTACCATGCTGGAGTGGACGGTGGCCTGCTCGATGTATCTGGCGATGCCCGTGACGAAGGCGTTCCGGTCCTCGAAGTTGGTGTTGAAGTTGGGCTGCAAGAGACGTTCACAGCAGCGGTTCAGACGTTTGGCACGTGAGGGGCACGCCAGCAAAATCTGACTAGAACCATCATCATCATAAATAAAAAAAAAAAAGAAAGAAAGCTGCATGACACCACGGAGGACGTGCTCCCCGCGGCGGGGCGCAGGCGCCAAGCGCCAGCCGGCGGCACTGACCTGGTACATGACCGAGGAGGGGAGGGGCTCGATGCATGGCTGCTGGTCCGGGAGCGGCAGCTCCTCCAGCAGATCCACGTTGGAGAGGGCGTCCTCTAAGGTCACGGTGGACGTCATGCTGCTGGGGAACGTCAGAGAGAATCAGATTTACGCGGCGGGCTCGAGCGAGGGCAAAAAAAAAAAATAACGCCAGGCGACTCGAAGCCTCAAATCGCGGAGCTCCAGCCGAAGAACCGAAGGAGAACGAAAAATATTTCGGCCCCGGATCAGGAAGTGGCTGCTGTCAAAGTGCAGACGTGGCGAGAAGGTGCGGAGATGTTTCTGCAGGGGGAAGCTCGAGCGCGGCCTGTCGCCGGATGGCCGTGAGGAGGCGGCAATAATGATGGCGGGGGGTGGGAGAACTAGTGGTCGCCCCACTTATATGATTTAGTGACCAAAATATTAGGGACCCCTCTCAGTGTAACCCAGTACAGCCCAACAGCGTCACAAACTACAGTCCCAATAACAATCATTCAAACATGTCAACACCTCTCTCACACACATTCAATCACAATCCAACATAAAACTCCTCCTGAAGGGAGAACTGATTGCAGGGCTGTTGTATTATACTCTATGGTGGACACGCGGTGGTCGTAATGTTCTGGCTGATCGGTGTATAATTGGTGTATACACATGTACACTTACACGATCAAACTGGAGAACCAAGGAAGCAAAGAGACGCACATCTCCTCGCGCTCGGCTCGCGTGCGGCTTAACAACGTCACACTTTTTGTGACACACAAGCATGAAGTCGTGAACGCGGCGCGCCGAGGCCGTGACGAGCCCCCCCCGCCACCCCGGCGTGCACGCGGCGTGGGAAACGGCAGACGTGTTAACCCGCAGTCTGACAGCTTCCTCCTGCCTGTACCGACTCTGCATGTCTGTGATTAAAAATAAAAAAATAAAAAAAAGGCTGTTTGCAGGTCCGCCGGCCTTCCCTCCGGCTGCTGCCGGGGTCACGTCCGCGGCGGGGCGGCGTTGTCGGGATGCTGTGCTCTGCATTCCCGCTCCGCTGCCTTTCAGACGTCACGGGCGCCAAACAATCAAAAATCCCATTGCAATCAGAATTGATGGCGAGTCGAAACAAAAGCGCCGGCGCTCGCGGTGCCGGAGGTCAGCGGGGGTCACTGAAGGACAGCGCCGACCAACAGAGCGACGGGATTTCTCGACATTGTGGCCCGATAGCGGCTCTGACGGCGTCTGAAATCAACTGCATGAGAACGACTTTGGGTTTAGAGCGGCCCGCCCCGCTGACTCATGGGATACGTCGCCGTTTTTTTTTTTTTTTTTTTTTTGCTTGAGTCAATAAAACCAACTGGAGGAGAGGCGAGCTCGCCCGGGCTTCCAAAACACGCCTGCGCTTTTGCCGCTCGAGACGCAGCGATCGCTAAAAGACGCCGGCGCCTTCGGGAGAGCCACACGCCACCGAGGGCACAAGACGACCCAAATAAGTTTGAAAAAAAAAAAAAAAAAAACAAGAGTCAGATTAAATACTTAAGAGGTCCTTTCATGTCCTGACTCATCTGTCCCCGACGACAGAAAAAATGTCGCCGCCGCCTAAAACTGCTGTAAGAAATATTAAATGTCAATGTTTTTTCCCCAGTCAGTCTTTTGAAACTACGTCAGCCTGAAATCAAATATTAATTATATTTTTGAGAGCTTAACCCATTTAAATGGTTAAAATCACATTTTAGGGGATTTTAACTCTCTAACTTAATGTTTTACAAAACCCCACAGTTTTTTTTATCGTTAAAACATAACAAACAAAAATAGCTTCCATAAAAAAAACATTTCAAAGGAGTATTTTTTTTTTTTATTAGCATTATTATTATGTCCTGAGCTGGGTCACTGATTTGCAGCAACACTGATTGGTTTTTTTTCCTACAGTGTCGTTTAAAGTAGAAACTCGCGCTCGAGGTCCTAAGGACAAAAAAAATGTGAGCTTCCCAAAAACTGCGGTAAAAATATTACACATTTATATTTTTCCCCACTTTGGACGAGCCAGCCTTTTAAAACCACTTCAGCATGACTTATACATATCAAATATTAATTATATTTTTGATATTTTAACCTTTTAAAATCACATACATTTAGTTCCACTGTTTACATCGGAATAAAAAAAAACCAAACTAAAACAATTTGCATAAAAAACATTTCAGGGATTAAAATGTACTTTTCATCTTTCATCATCAGTAGCGACAAACCTGTGATTTCAGCAGCAGCCTTGCAGAACGCGGTAAATCGTGCAAAGTTTTGCTGCGCGCTTTGAATGGGGGGAACAGTAGCGCCACCTGGTGGGGAAATGAATAACTGGACGCTCGTAGTCCAAAATTAAATCTTAACATAAAGGGACATGTTAGTTTATATTCAGATAGATGCAGGATCAAAAAATGGCATTTTTCAACGGGACACCTTTTCGCTGCTCGGAACGATTTTTCGTGTAGCTTAGCCGTTTTAGGCTAATTTAAGGAACTGAGATAACAATTTAAAAAAAAAAAAATTTGAAAAACATAATATCCTCTGGCAAATTTGTGCTACGTTCAGGCAACACAGCAAAAATGGCTTGAAAACAAACGAACACAAGGGCACAAAACGTCCCCATGGGGGTCGGTGAAGGTTAATTTGCCTGATCTGAATGTGAATCTGGAAATTCTGGAAAATGGTGTCCATTTTGTTTTTTTTAATTTTTTTAAGCACGTCCAGTCCTCCGCCTCTGTAATCCAAACCAACAAACTGCAGATTACACGGCGGCTCAGTTTCGAAGCTGCCAGTCAGCCCTTCGCGGTCGCCGCGATTCCGAGCGGCGGGGGCGGGGGGGCGACCACGTCGGGTCCGCTGCAGCTTTTGAAAGAGGAGAAGAAGAAGAAGAAGAAGAAGAAGTCGTCAGGTTGAAAGCGGATGAGCGGATTTCGCCAAACGCCTTTTTTTTTCTGAGCCAAGACAGCTGCCAAATTAAATGGGGAAGTCGCGCTCGAACACGACGGGGGGGGGCAGGTGGCGCTGGGCTGGCGTGGAGACGGCTGACGTCCGAGACACTGAGAGCAGCAGATGAAAGATGGACACACACGCACACACACACACCGACACACACACTCTCAACAGTTCTGTGTTGTGACATCAGCGCTCGAATCCTGTTCAAAGTGAAACCGCAGGGACAAACAAAAAAGAATTAAGTACTTTCGATAAGCGTTCTAAACTGAGGAAAAAGTACAAGCTCGCCACATTTAAAAAAAAACACCAAAAAAAAAAACCGGAACCCTGGTGGCTTTCGCCTCGGCCGGCGGTTCCTCTTGAGGCCGCGGCATCTGGCGCCGTCTCCTCTGATTAAAGAGATAAGCCAGGAGACGTCCTCCAGGGCTCAGGTTGGTTGGCTTTTCTTCGCCGTCACGTCCGCGGCCGAGCCGGCGCAGGCCAATGCGCTCGTGCCGGAGCCGACCTCCGTGATTACCGGCTAAGAGGCTTAGCGCGGCCTCGGAGCAGGTACCCCAGGAGGGCGGGGAAACGGCCGGGAGCGACGGCCGGGAGCGCCGGCCGGGAGCGCCGG
>CAAKHG010045405.1:0-35697 GCA_901007715.1 Dactylopterus volitans
CACCCCCTTTTCCCCCCCAAAAACCCCCCCCCCCCCCCCCCCCCCCCCCGCCCCACACACACGCCCACGAAAGACCTGAATCTCCTACTGTCGCCCCTCCGCCAGGCTTGGACTCGAGAGGGCTGACACGGCGGAGAAGTCGGTGGAGGTGATCACGGAGCTGCTGGAGAAATACGGCCAGGGAGGTCAGTGCATGGAGGACGAGAGCGGCTTCACCTACCACAACAGCTTCCTCATCTCGGACAGGAGGGAGGCGTGGGTGCTGGAGACGTCGGGGAAGCACTGGGCCGCCGAGCGAGTGGAAGGTAATCAGGGAACGTACTCGCCTGTCTTGCCTAGCAACTGAACACGTTAGTGAGGCACTTTGTAGTTTGTCCTGCACCCATGACTGATTGACATCCAAAAATAAACTGCGAGGAGCCGGCAGTCTTCCACACTGCTAGAGAGACAAAAGCCAAAGATAGGT
The DNA here is from genome assembly GCA_901007715.1 of Dactylopterus volitans. NCBI lineage: Eukaryota > Metazoa > Chordata > Actinopteri > Syngnathiformes > Dactylopteridae > Dactylopterus > Dactylopterus volitans. The sequence continues at coordinate 467 of CAAKHG010045405.1, forward strand.
GCGCAAATTAAGGTACCTAAAAAGATTAAAAAGGCACAACATTGGAGTGCATTTTAAGCCCGACGGGCCTCCTCTGGGAGCACCGTGCACTCCATGCTGATGTGTGACAGGAGATAAGAAAAGACAAAGGTAGGACGCCATTACAGCTTGAACTACTAGAGATCGTGTGGTGATTGAGAGCAGCCTCGTCGCCAACGGCAACGTGTCGGCATTCTCTCCTCAGCGCTCGCTAGTCTTGACTAGATTATCACATGAGCGCCCAGCAGTCGCCATTCCATACAAGAGTACTCAATAGCTGTTGCTCAGTTATCATGTAAATACCCGGAAATCTTTACTACATTCTCACAGGAGTACTTAACAGTCACTACCGCATTGTACAGGTACTCATTGGACATTACTGTGCTGTCACAGGAGTGCTCGGGAGTCATCACTACTTTATCACAGGAGCAATCAGCGGTCAGTTTATCCGATGAGTATTCAGTAGTCATTAATGCATTATTGCATGAGTCCTCATTAGTCAGCAACACACCAGCACACAAACTCAATAGTCATTGCTACGTTATCACAGGAGACATCAGCGATCATTACATTATCACGTCGTCACTAATACATGTTTACACGAGCACTCATTCCCACGTCATCACTCAAGTCGGCCGCCGTTATGACGCGTCTTTTAAACCCGGTTCAGGGACAAGACCGTCTGAGTTGGTTTTCTCCAGGAAAACGTCCTGCTGCAATCTGACACGCAAAGGGAGAGCAATACCAGCCACGTGCCTAGTAATAAAGCTGAGGCGGAGTGCAAACATTCAATGCTAAATCAAACTTGACGCTGAGTGTATTTGCATTAACAGTATAACCAGCATGTTTGGGGGACATTTACAACCTGTGCATTACATTGTTTGCCCACCAGAGAGCGCTGTCGTATTTGTTTTTCAATGGAAGAAATCCCTTTGCAAATACACTGTTTACACACATTTTGTCAACACCCATGTAAAACAACAAAAAAACCTGGCTTAAGTTAAAACCAGAATATCCTCCCCCCTCCGTGGACCATCACCTTATCGTGGTGGAGGGGTTTGAGTGTCCTAATGATCCCAGGAGCTACGTTGTCGGGGGCAGGAGCCCCCCGGTGGGGTCGCGATTGGCAAATTGGTTGTGAGCTGAAATCCATTGCCGGGGACATTTTTGTGTTCTCTGTATCTTCTTGAAAGTCCTCCCTTTTCTGCTTTGACATGTTCCGCAGTTCCTCTTTTTGTCAATGCAGTTATAGCCGAAGTCAAAGCAAACTTTCAGTACAGTCTCATCCATACAGTAGGTTTAGCTTTAGCATGTCTTAAAGCTATATATATATATACATATATAGTGCCTAATTATCATGTTTCATCCCTCTGTAGGTGGATACCGCAACATCTCAAACCAGTACAGCATAACAACTAAGATCGACAAAGAGCACCCAGGCCTGCGGGAATATGCTTTAAATAAGGGCTGGTGGGACGGAGAGACCGAGTTCAACTTTGCGGCGGTCTACTCCTTTATGACCACCGCCAGGATAGAAGCCTCCGGAAGTCGATACTGCGAGGGCAAGCGGCTGCTGGAGAAGAGCGACGGTTAGTTGTTCCCGCGCACGATTGAGATCACGGGGAAAGAGTCGGGCGCCGCTTACGCGTGTGCTGACTTCAAAGGTCACATCACCGCCCAGACAATGATGGACATCCTGAGGGATAAAGAGAGCGGCATCAACATGGAGGGCATGTTCATGACGACGGGGAGCATGGTGTCCGTGACACCCAGGCACCCCGGTCTCCCGGGGGTCCACTTCTTCACGGCGACCCCTGACCCCGAAAGGTACATCCTTGCTTGGGCCGCCACGGTTCTTTTGAATTTTACACTAGTTTTTTTTAAAGATTTCTTCACTTTGAACCGCAGGTCTGTGTTCAAACCCTTCGTTTTCGTGAAGAACATCGGCGCGCACTTCGAGGACACGACTTCCCCCAGCTACGGCCCCGACGACCCCGTGAAGAAGAAGCCGCGCTTCCAGAGCAAGCCCGACCGCAAGCACACGTTGTTTGCCAAGCACGAGGTGGCGGCAGCCATTATCGACACCTGCAAGGTTAAACGACATAATTAAAGCCTCGTCTTCGCCCGCCGCTCTGACTTTGCCGAGTCACAGTCTGAATACCAATGTGCTTACTCATTGTGTTTTTTCCCTCCTTCCGCAGGAAAGGGGACAGGAGATTTTGCAAAGCATGAGGCGGCTAGAAGCAGAGAAAATGAGGCAGGCGGAGCAGGTCCTTTCACGTGGTGTTGAGGAACCCGATCTTTTGGTGGACCTGTTCTCAAGCTGCGTGCGGGAGGAGATGAACATGTACGGCAAACGCTAGCAGAACACTCGGCCGCGCTGCAGCTCGGAGTCGGGCCGACGTGCGCGGTACATTTCCACTCCAGACTGCAACTTATTAACATTAATCATTCTGATTGCGTTAAATGAATCATTGCAGTAAAATTCATGGACTGGTGTTATAAACTGTAAAATGCTTGCTGTTCATGGTATGTACAGAGGCTTTGAGCAGAAATAGTAGCAAAGGATATATTCATCATGATACACATTATTTGAGATTTCAATTATGAGGTGAATTTAAAACAAGTAAATACGCAGCAGTCGACAAAAAAATAAAAGGTTGACACCGTTCTGGCAGTTACTTTATTAAAAATACTTTTCAGCAGGCTTCTCAACATGCCTGAGTTCATCAGAAGCACAAACCTTTGCATGTTAAAATAAAAACACAAACAGAATTATCTCAGTAGTAACTGTATCTCGGTAGTAATTTTTACATCCCTCAGAGAAAAGCAGCTTATATTTTAACATCTTGTGATGTTTTGGTTGACATGGAAGACATTACCACTTCTTTGAAAATTGCGGTGAATGCTCCTGGGGTCATGCTACTATAATTGCTCTTTTTTTTTCAAATGGGAAGATGTTTTTTTTTTCTTCTTTTAAAGGCCATAACAAAAATATTACACGGTGATTAAAACATTGAGTACTCTATGCAGACAGCCGGACAAGATTTTCCCCAAGACATGTCAACTCTAAAATGAAAGGTTTCTTCAGCTCTGATGCATTTAATGTTAAATTAAGTTTCTAAAATTACATCATCCGCCAGTCAGCGTGAACTGAGAATGCACTTCTGATCAGAGGCGTCTTCAAGAAGCTCTAAAAAAAAAAGGTCCAGCTACCTTTGCATAAATAGCACAGACACACATCATGACCTGCATGACTCACACGGATCTTCACAAACGTGAGATCACTTTGTTTTTTTTCTCTCTCCCCAACTGGCAGGTTGTTATTATTGAAATAATGTTTTGATATCCAGTAAATATAGCCCTTATAACAAGTGAAGCCACTCCTGTACGTCAGTGTCATGACATATTAATCAAGCAAACAATACTTGTCCGTCACGCTACACAACCACTGGCACAACCGGTCCAGCAAAATTTCGAGCTGAATGCAGATGCAAACAAATGCAAATATAGATGGGCTTCCCTTTCCCCCGTTTCTATTGGCAACTGGCTTTGGTGGAAGAGGGACAACATAATCCTAAGTGTCCTCATAAAGGAAGCAATACATTCACAATTCACAATAAGAGTGACATTTTTTTTTTTTGCCTGCACTTCTTATTTACAGTCTGAGGAAATCTCGTTGCGTATTAGCTCTCGTAATGCCACAAAATAAAAACTACCGTAAGTTCAAGTACATGTACTGGCTTGCATAAAAAAAATAAAAAAAACTAAAATCAAAATTAGCAGCACCCGTCAGTGATGTTATTCAAGAATAACAAAACTCGGATCCTTTTTTTTTTTTCCTGTTCAATTATTTCATACTCAAGGTTCTTTGTAAATCAAAAGGAAGCGGCAACATCTCTATAGCACAACACAGCAAGTCATGCCAGCGGCGCTACGATGCATCAGAGTACTGAAAGGAGAACTGATGGCGGGCACATTGTGCAGATTCATTTATAATCTCACCGTGGTTGTGGAGGTGTGGCTTGCTGGCTCAGCGAGGGGGGGATTATTCACGCCGTTTCAGCCGTACCCCTGCGCGCGCTGCCGCCAGCCTTATCTGACGGTTAAAACCCGCCGGGTTTTAAAAAGGTCAAAGTTCCCGGAGACACGACGGAGAGATGCACTTTTACGTGTTGAGCATTCCGGCCAGGCCGCTGCAGCAGAGTCAGGTTTGGCGTGTCGAGGCGCTCGTGCTTCTCCGTTGCGCAATCGCGGTTCGCGGGAGTCCGGCGTGTGAACAGAGTGTGTAGCAGCTGACACGGCAGCTCAAACAGGACTTTTCAGCTTGGATGCAAATAAACTTTTTTTTTTTAAAAAGGTCAGAGCTGTTCTTCCAGCTGCCTAGCCTTTGACATTTTTTTTTTTATGAAGTGCAGTGTAATTTCACTTTGAATGATATTAAATGTCAGCTTCAACTCTCTGGCCTTATGTTATGAAACGGTAATAAAGTTGACTGTCTTGGAAACTATGTTCCTGCTTGATGTGCTGAAGCACGCCGCCCTGCTGCAACTGCATTCCGTAGAGCACCGCCTGCCCCTCATCCTGAGCCAGGCCCACCTGCTGGAGCCACTCCACCAGTTCGCAGCCCAGGAAACAGTCCGCCGTTGTCCTCTTTCCGCACCTGAAAGTCAGCACGAGTCTCTTCAACTTTTTCCAGAGTTAGTAGCCAGGCAGTCGTGTAAAGGCAGGCTGGGCCCACAGACAGTAAAACTGCGCAAGACTAGAATGGCGCTCGGCCTTTTTAAGCACCAAAGATTGAAATTATCACACACTGTATGTCGGAATAGATCTCAGAAATTGTTGCGGGTCTCATGCCTGGTTTGTGCAATGATCGGCGATGCAAACATATCTCGTAACCTGTGCATCTTTTTTTTTTTACATACCACGAGAATGGGTAGATGTTTAACCAGGACGCGCTCTACCTGACATTGGAGCAGGCGCTACGGCGGGACTACGCGCGCTCACCTTCTCTTCCTGACAATGTCGCGGACACACTGTTCCTGGTGGTATTTGGTGAACTGAGCGCAGGTCGTCCGGATCTCCTCGGGTAAATCCGCCTGCGGTTGCGCGCCTCGTTTCTTTCCGAGCCAAAGCCGCTGCAACCTAGACAACGCGCACCGAAACGTACATTATAGACACACTGGTATACTGTGGAAGTAAGCGTACACTATGTGAGATACATACACTGCGTATACAGTATGAGAACTTAGGATTGTGGCAAACTTTAATAACCTCAATGGTCGTTACCTTTTCTTAAAAGGCAATATAATTAAATGTTTGTCCAGTCCAAACAAAGCAAAGGAGAGGAAACCCTGTCAATAGAAAAAAACAACAAGTCATCACATATGTACAGTGGGACAAAATCCATGCACATAATTTTGATACTACTTGAAATACCAACCTGCCCATAGTTGGTCACAGCACAGAAGAACTGCAGCTCCAAGTAAAGCCTTCCAGGGTTCTGGTTAAAGAGCAGCCACATGCAGCTGGACAAGTTCTGTCACAACAGGATGTAATGAAAGAATGTGGGTTTCGGTGCATTCTAGTGAAACACGCCTCACTGAGACGACTGAGTGACAGTGACAGATAACACAGTATGTACACCGGACTCCCTTACAACTTAAAGTTTAAGTATGAAAACGCAGAGGGATGGAGGTTTACTACATCCACGTACACAGTACAATGTGGCGACCGCGTGCTGCAAAAGAAGTTATAACAAATTACCAAGAAAATCAAGCTGATGGCAGTGTTTTAATCAGCAGTATGGAGGTTAGAATAAAAAAGAATAATGTTACCATGTGCCTCATAAGAATATTACAAGTTAATCATGATCAGATACATGGAATCATAAATGAGGCCTCAATGTTCAGGCATTAAAATTTCTGAGGAGCTACATTACTGTTTTTAATTACCATACAAGACAATATAACTAGCAGGCGCACCATACCAACAAGATGGCAGGAGTTAAACCTTCCTTACAAGGTAGTTTTGCGTGTAGCATCGGCTCATATTGTTATAACTGCTTTGGGAGAACGCTGATGACTTGTGAGAAAGGTACCTGACTAAATGTCATAACAACCATCATGCCGAGCATTTTTCTATTGAATAATAGCTTAATATTACGCGTAGATATGAGACGAGTGAACAAAATTGACACTATGGCCAAAACTGTTAAAAATTGTCTTTCCGCCATGCTCCTTGAGGATGGTGTACTGTAGCGCTGCTGTTTCACAATGAGGGGGAGTCTTCCCCTTGTGAAAAAACGGGAGCGCTTTAAGAGCCAAGATGGCGAGCTGTTTTACATCTCAGGTAGACTTCCAACACATCCGCAACTGAACGTGACTGTTAACTGTTACTGAGCGCCAGCGCAGTGCGGATCGTAATATAGTTATTGAGGTTTTTCTGGTTGCTTTGCCAAGATGGAACTGGAGGCCTGAGGCGGAACGCACGTGCCGTGTATTGGGTGAGAAATTTCCAGAAAAATTCCGGTTTTCGGCCAAGACTGAAGAGTTGGCACTAGCCATGCGATTTTTCTCTCCTCCTCCCCTGAAATTTGATAAGTACGAATGTGATTCTCCTAAGACTGTAAAATAATCTCAGGTGGATTTACAACATCCTGCAATACTTCTTATCGGGTTCTCAAGTTTGATATTATGTAAACCGATCCTTGGGTCTCATTTCCGAGCCACTAAATCGTTTGGAAAAATACCAAGAGCAGGGATCCCTCACCAGTAGAAATGCCGTTAACTCGCGTTGTCTTGTCTGTTCATTCACACCCAACTCAATCTGGACCTACATGGCTGGTGTGTTATCTGGAGGAAGCCAGGCGAGATAGCTCGCCACCAGCTTAAAAGTAGCCATCAAGGCCTCACTAATAAAGCCATCCTTTTTAAAGGCTGGAGTAAATCGGCTTATTCAGCGTTTCCCACACTCCATGTTTCAGATGTCTCCCCGCTCCGGCACACCCTATTCTAATGAATGGGTTGCCAGCAGGCTTCTGCAGAGCTTCCTGATGAGCTGATCATTTGAATCAGGCGTGCCGAAGGAAGACCGGATCAAATTTATAGACTGGATCAGCGTTTAAACCGAGAGCTGGTTCTGACAGCCTGTGCAGCGGTTCTCACTGGGGGATCCAAGTCTTATTTCATTAACATCAACATTTATTTTTGAGGAGGTTTCTTTGGAATCACTCTCCGCTGTTGTGGTAGGAGCTACACAGCGCAGACACTTGCATGTGCTTTGGTTTTTGATGCCATGGAAAAAAAATAACTCGTGGGGATGTTCTGCTGACTTCATACCACTGCAGCAGTGACAGCTGATTATTAACTCACAGCAAGCAAGCCGATGGTCAGGAGGAGACACAAGAGGACATGGCGGGTCACTTGTCTGTCTGCAGCCTGTTGGAACTCCTCCGCCTGGACAAGCAGGCAGTCCGTTGAGTCGCAGCGATTCTCACACTGACCTGAGGGGCGGGGGGGCAGCAGCACAACTTTAAAATACAGAAAAGATTGGCGTTCGGTGCATTTTAAAATTCTCGCCGAAGGAAACCGCATAGAAAGTAGGCTGCTTGTTATCAATACCAGTGAGTGTGCTTGCGGTGTCGTTCACGTTGGTGCTGATGATCCTATCTGGGATTGGCTGGGGAGGTTCACAGTCGCATATGAGGCACGCTGATAACACAGTAAGAAGGTGATAGTGAATCTCTTACAATTTAACTGTATACTTACCAGCCAGCCCTTAAAGGTACACTTAAATAACCTAATGGTATCTAATATAACAGCCCTGCCATAAATCCTGCCTTGGCCATGATAATAACGGTCGGTTTTCACAACACCACCAACCACTACAACCTCAATAATAAAACACAGTGTGGATGATGAGCTGTTGAGTTGGCTCGCCCCACATTGCACAGCTGTACCTAATGAAAGGGCCAGTGTCGATACAACTGCAATATCATGTAAATTGAGTGATATGAGTAAATTAGTAGAATAAATGGCATAATAATAAAAATGATGCCACTTGCACATTCACATTCCATTCAATTCTTTCTCTGCATTCTCTCACTTATGATACATGACGCTTTTAGAGTTATGAGTTGCCGAGATTGTTCATTTTGACCTTAGCAGATATTTCTTCTTGACCTAAATTCGGTGCGAGGAGGTGACTCAACAAAGTCCACACGCTTTGTTTGGCGCAAGAGACGTTTTCAAGTTCTGCCACCTTCAACTTTGTGTTGCCTTATCGGTTTTAAATAAGGAACCAGACTTATCGGGAACTTATCAAGTTTCCTTCAGACGGAGACATCTGAGGATTTGTTTCTTTTCTTTTTTTGTCAGCTCACGGCTGCTAACTTGGCGCCCCACTCATGGAATTATCTGCGCGGGAATGGACTTTAAACGGAAGTGACAAGTGTCTGTGTGGCTGTTTGCTGAAGATGACGCGAACATGAGATTTGACTCCATTTCGCGTTATTGATCTTGCCCCTTCCCTTCGACTCCAACCGTAGCCTTGAGAACTGGTGAGTCATGTAAGGCGATTATGCGGCGCACTACACACGTGCACCAGGGAAATCATCGAGTGTGATTTCAATAAACCAAATGCGGCGTTACAACTGGAGACTGTGTATTTGCTGTGCTTCATCAAAGTGACATCCTCAAACAAATGAATACATATTTAAGCGAGTCTACAGTGACTAATATCTGCAGGCAAAACTACCTCTGTTTGGATTTCCTGCGGGTGTGACTGGTTCAAACAGAGTCCGGTCCTCGTGTTCTACTTCAGTTACGAGACCTTCAACATCGCCAAATGATGGGATTTCCTCTTGGATTTGGTCGTTTTGGGCCCAGCTTCCTCGACTAAGACACACGAGGGAACCTCCTCCAAGCAGCGTACTGAGGGCAACCACGACTGTGGTGCAGATGATCTGTCAAAGAGCAGAGACACACACAGGGGATGTAGAATTTTAAGCAACTTTAAACTATGTTAGTTACTAAAAATTGATTTCCCACTCGTGTTTTTTTTTTTACCTGGGGTTTGCTGTAAAATAGCGACGAGTCTATTGTGTCAGATATTTTTTCTCCGAAAATTAGCAACAAGGCAGTTACTACGGCTGGAATCCTGTAAACATCACGACATCAAAAGGCATCATCGATACGGGAAAAATAAAAACATCTTAAATGGTATAAAACTGCAGCTGGCATTATCAAGTGTCAAGATTTAAATGAGGCACGGGCAGCCTTTGTTTTTTTTGTTCCTCTTTTAGAGCAACTCACCCCCAGCCAACGATGACAAACAGGCCCGATGAAACTTTCAGTTCCTCAAACTTTTTCAGGAGTACAAGAGAGAGTGCTATTAAGCCTAAAACGAGAAAAAATGCGCACAGAAGATTAGCAATTTATAGATCACATTTCAGAGCCCATGACAATACATTGCGCGCGCGCACACACACAGCACAGGGAAGTAAGCTGTTGTGGGGTTGGTGAGTGCGTTGACTTGTGCACGTGCAACGTACCTGGCCAGACGTAAGTACTGTAGAGTGAAGTACACAGCAACGTGAAAGTCAGGATCTGCCCGACGAAGTTCTCCTCTTTCGCCACAAAGTTCCACAGGATCATTCCAACACAAGTTAGAGACTAGGGACCAAAGCATACCAAACAAAGGCCGTCAGGAACGTGAACCCGCAGATGGATTTCTTCGCTTTGAGAATATACTGTATGCTTCCGCGCTCACCTGTGCCAGGAGAAGGTTGACTGTAAACATGTGTGGCGGCTGCCTGAATTTCTTACTTAAAAACATGACTGCAATGGTCCAGACCTGTCGGAGGGAACACCTTTCAGATTTCAAATTGCAAATAGCAATTACACAATGCTTCTTATGTCACATTAAACTGGTTGCCTGGTTATTCAACTTCTCATTTAGGGTGGAGGTGCGATTGTCTTAAAGAATGTCAAAGGTAACCGCGGGAACGGAAGAAGAACACTTAATGAACAAGGGACTGAAGAGAACAAACACAAATGCTATAAATAGCGCGCTACCAGATGCCACTGTGTTTAGCCACTGGGTGCAGGTTCCTTAAAAAGGCATGCTGAAAGTAAGAATAAATGAGGAAATGGGTCCATAGCATCAGTCTAGCCCACACATCCTGTTAATGACTGAGCCTTTTCATGTTACCCTGCTGCAGCCGCACTTTAATCGTGTCTTTTTCGGTTTCTGTGTCACTTATCGCAATGAATGCAATGCCAGATCAATAGCGGTTGCGTAATTTCAAAAGTTTCCCCTCCTTCGTTGGAAGTTCTGTGGCTAACTTTTGTGTGGAACATACCGGAGCAAATGCCTTTTAAAAACAGACTCGACTTTGCTCGAGTCCCCCCCCTCAACCCCCAGCCCCTTGCACACACACACTTGAATAAAACAAAAATGTTTGTTGGGAAACTGCCAGCGTTCCGTTGAAGTGTGATGTTGCAACTCACCAGTGCCACTAGGCTCACTATGCTTATGTTGAAGCTGACGTTCTGCAGTGAATTCAGCAGGAGCTGGGGATCCATCCAGCGGATCGTAAGTAGCCAGGCGGAGACATACATTATCGGAGCTGAGAGAAAAGTGCAGATCACCATCCCAGAGGTAACCTGACGGGAATGAAAATGTGAGTAAGAAGAGGGGGGGAAAAAAAAACAGGACAAAACAAAACATGGATCTGAATCTGGCCAATAGAAGATTGACAGATGTACTGCGTAGCTCACCACTTCCAACTCTGCATTATAATACACGGCGTAGATGGCCACGCTCGGTGCAGTGGGGAAAACTCCATAGAGAAACGCATAATTGGAGAGGCTCGACTGGTTCAAGGCGCTCATGTTGCTGTTGTTCAACAGGTCCACCATGTCTTTGCAAATCAGTGGCATCAGCAACCTGAAAGACCAATCGGACCGCCGATGTCACATGACCACTATTTTTGCTGCGCGTGGCTGAGAAATTTTGACAAGTCATCCAGCCATCTGATAAGAGGCTTGTGGTCATCCGAGTCATCCAACCCATCGGCACAAAACAGCACGTTGCCGGGAACTTTACAACTCCTGTGTCGTATCTCATCAGACAAACATGGGGTCATCTAATGACACAAAATCACCGGCTCCTACATGAAACGGTCACGGCGTGCAATCAAGTGGTCACTACTTACAGCTTTGCAGTAATCAGTAGTATCAGTGTCACAACTGTGGACCTGGTTAACTTCCTCAGCTGGCCCACCATGGACAGACCCAAGTAGAACAGCGCCGCCCCCCCAAAAGAGTTGGCCAGGCCATCCACAAATTCGGCCATGAAGGCGGGAATCGTCCGGTTCAGGACAAAGTGGGCGATGATGCCTATGACAACCATGAACACGATGGGGTTCTTCAGGACCTGTAAAACCACCAGTCCCATGATCAGAATTTTGCTCCGGCCTTGGTTTCCCTGATTCTTCCACTTCTGGATCTCGCAGAAGGCGAAGCCAATGGGATTGAGAAGCATGAGGGACACGGGTGCAACCAGGTAGATGTACTGGAGGTACTCCGGATAAGTGCTCTGGTAAAGGGCCTCAACTGCGGAGAAATGGAAACAAGTGGCAGAAGAAAAAATTTACATTCAATTTTCAATTTTACAAAGCCAATTCCCACAGCACTTCCGCATTATACATAACATGAATACGTGTGAGGCTTTAAAAAGAGACTTGCACAAAATGTCTGCAGTGCAGACGGAAGATTTTTTTTTTTTACAAAATTGTCTTGGGTAACCAACCTTCTATAATAGACCTTCACTGCTCTTTATCAACAGTGGCTACGGATGCAAGGCCAGTATCGCTTGCTTCAATGACAGTAAAAACATTTATGGTCAAAACAAAAAGCGCCAGGAAACATGACTCAGCTAAAGGTTAAAAAAACTATCGGTGTAACGGCAGCTCAGGGCTTAACAGATCCTGTAATATGAACGACACAACCTCAGCCGGGGAATCCTGAAACGCCTGTCCAGACATAAGAGCCATGAATAGGCTATTAACAACCTTTGGTAAAGCCTCCAAGTGAAAAAAATAAATCACACTGCACTTACAAAACTCAAACTTCTGGTTCATGACCTTTACCTTGTAAAACGCTGACAAACGAGTTGTAAATTTTTTGTTTTTACAGTTTTACAGTGCAACATTGGGACGCTTTTCTTTTATTTTCTTTTTTTTGGATCCGCCGGGCGGAGGAGCGCGGCTGCAGCAGCTGCGGCGGCCGGGTGAGGGGTGAGGGGCCGGGCGAGGGGGGTGACGGGCACGGCGGGCCGGCGCACTCACCGATGGGGTACCCCAGGGCGAAGTCGTTGCTTTGGGTGGCGAATATGGCGAAGAGGCCGGCCTTGCTGTAGCGACTCTCGGGGCAGGCGACCACCAGCGTGAGCACGCACACGACGACGAAGACGGACACTTTGGCGACCAGCACGCTCCAGAGGAACGGCCAGATGACATCGGCGAAGTCCAGCAGGACCATGTTCTTGAACAGCAGCGCGGGGAGGGCGAACTTGGACACGAAGTTGCCCAGCCCTTTGGCCTGGCTGGACGTGATGATGTTCGCCTTCCCGGCGACGAAGCCGCACAGGATGATGCCGAAGCACTCCAAGAGAGCCGGGAAGAGCTTGTCGATGGACATGGTGGAGGAGCGAGCGGAGGGGAACGGCGCCGTCCCCTCCTGCGAGATGTTGACGCTCCTGCCCAGCGGTTCCATCGCGGCTGACGCTGCTGTCGCCGCCGCCGCCGTCGTCGTCTCCCCCCGGGGGGGTTTTTAGGTCATGTTGCCGTCGCTACCGTCGCTGCTGGATACCAAGAAGGAGCGGGAGCACAGTCGCGGGCGCGTTACAGCAGTTACGTGTTTTTTTTTTTTTTGCCGGACGAGAGCCACGCCGCGAACTCGCTTCCCCCGCGTTGTAAACAAAAGTTCCCTGCGCTGCTCTCAGCGCGTCCCCTCGTGTGCCTGCTCGGGACGCCAGTGGGAGTAGCCATGCTAATTCAGCCAGCGCGGCTAAGGCGGCTAGCCGCGGCGGCGGACAACAGCGTCCGCGGTGTCGTCATTTTTCTTTAAAAATAACACGCCGAGCTGCGCGGAGAAAAAGGGCCAGTGTTACAAAACAAAACAAAACAAACAAACAAAAAAAGCAGCAGAAAGTGCTCACGTAACTAAATCGGAGCCTGTTTGGGTTACGTAGCTGCCGTTGATCACCCAGGAACTTTCGCAATAGCTGATTGGTCGATTCTAACTACGCCAATCAGAGTAGAGCAAGAGGGAGGGGCTTAGTAGGGGCGGGGCTTACTGCGTTTTCCCACGCTGCTGCGCGTCCTGAGGGGCTCGACGCCGGCGGCACCTGAGTCAGAGCGACATATGGCAAAAACAATAAATAATAAAAACTCCGTGTAGGCGTAGGACTTTTCATAAGAGCGGTTAACCCTTAAGTCAACACACTGATGGCTGACAATCCTCACAAAAACATGTCACAATGATTTCTCGTCCATGAATAAACGTCTTTTTTTTAAATTTCACACATGCAATATGCAAACACACGCTGTCATTTGGATTGTTCATTAGTTTAAGTATTTAGTATTATTTTCATCTTTTTAAAAAAATACAAACTCATTTATATAGGTCTATATAAACCCGAATGATGTTTATTTATGCCTCAATGCACCCATTCAGTGTCTGGATGCCAAGAGATGCCTGAATGTTGGTGGTTATTGTCCAATAAAGACGTGAAAATTAAATTTACGGGGCGAGAAACTTAAGACAAAAGGGAGATTAACTGCAGGCAAACAAAAAAGAAATAATTAACAAACCATAGGGGCCAAGAATAAACTCACCCAAGTTTATTTAGTTTAATTATTGTAATTTGGGTGATTAATCACTATTCACAAGCCTTTCTTTCCTTCTCTTTTTCTTATTGTCAGGACATTTTTAAAGTGGCAATACATCAATGTTTAACTCTTTTTCACATTAAAGACCACACAATTCAGCTTCTATTATAACGTGTCATTTAACCCTCTGCGAGCTGAGCTATTTAGATAAAGTTATATAACATAGCTTTATATAATATAACAACCCTGTAATGCATATTCAGGCAATATACATCATTTGTTTCAGGACAGCCTACAGTGATGTCATTTGAATTTATAAATAAGTTTACAGTCACATAAAGACAAAGAATAGAATATTATTCTCAAAAGCTGTTTTCCAATGAAAAAGTTGAAAAAAAAATACTATTCACGTTGATACCGTTTAACAAAATTCTTGATAAGTGCTGTTATTATAGAGGTTTTTCTAAGCAAATAAGATTAATTGAAATCTATCCATCAGTGTTATTGCATTTTTTAAATCCTCCTTTCATTTTCTTCACTACTAATCGTTAAATAGAGACAGTGTTGACGTCAGTGCACTTCCGCACTTGTACCAACCTCACCAAAGATTCTGTCTTTGGTTTCTCATACACAAACAGGCATGAGTAGTCCGTTCAGCCTCCCATTGGTGGGCAAGAGAGAAAGCAAGCCTCTGACTGGTCGAGAAACTCTCCAACATAAGCATGGGGGAAAATTCATTTAAAAAAATCCACCAAAAAGTTCAGTATTGGATCTATGATTTATTTTACATGGTCCCCAAAGTGACACTGGAGTTCCAGGCTGCATAAGAACGCTATTATTTGCGGTTAAAGGGTTAATACTAATACAATGCAAAACTTTGTTGTGTACAGTAACGTCTGTCTCCACCTGCCAAAGTGGATACACAGCCACACGTCACACTGTCTTCCTCTTTTGTGGCGTCCCGTACAAGTGATGTCATCTCTCTGTGACCCGTTGGCCTGCTTCATACACGCAGGTAACGCCCTCATCATTTAGTAAATGTTAGCGAGTAAATGTTGAGAACACAGTATAATGGCTGTAAAACAACAGCACCACCAGTGGTTAGCATCATCTTCGACAAGCCTGCTTTCACTATGGAATTCTGTCAATTTACTGTGTTACTGAACAATAACGTTATCAGTAGCAACCACTGGCAGCCGGAAAAACAAACCGGCGGTTCCATGGAAACCAGGACCACCCATTAAACATTTACTTTACCAAGATAAGTTCAATCAAACGCTATTGCCACTTTAATGAATAGCCGATGACACTAAACACTTCCGCCAGAGCCACAAATCTCATGGATTTATGTCTATGCTTGCTGAATGATTGTGTAGTTTCCACTCTACTAGTGGATTTCTGTAAAACTGTGCGACATCTCTGTTCAGCTTAACCATGCTATATGCAAGCAGGTAAGTCAGCAACATAAAATGAGCAAGACTGCCCATCTAAAACTGAGTAACGCACCTTAATATAGTTGAGAATTCAAGGAAAATTTTACAATATTCCAAAACACTCAAAAGTTACACTTCTAATGAGCGAGTTAAGTGTTCCAGCTGCACACATGTACTCTTTAGACAAACAAAAAATGCTGAAGATATCCAAACTGATAGCTTATATATCCAAAGGCGCTGCCAGTATCAAAGGAAACAATGGATACAAGAACAGGCCGCGCGCGACTCACCGAGCGCCATCTTGGCAATCTGACAAATCAAAGCAGGCAAACATAAGTCACGGACTTTAGAGCATGCTCAGCTCAATGAGACGGCCGGCAAACACGCCCAAGGTGCCGATGAGACACACGGCCATGAAGACACACAGCAGGATGTGGTCCAACACCATGGCCACGAACTTCCATTCTTCAGCAGCCTGGACGGAGAGAAGGGACAGTATGTCACACACAGATGGGGGACTCACTGGAGGATCATATTAGAACCACGACAGAGATTTTACATTGTTGGATTCTTCATCTGATTTCATGGTCTCTGCGATGTACTTGACCCCCTCGATGGCACTGCGGACGTCAGGGTTTTTGATGATGGGCGACTGGTAGGGAACAGAAGTGGCCTGGTTGCCGGAGATGTCCGAGATGTCAAAGTCGCCGCCATAGATGCTTTTGCTCTGCTTTTCCTTTCCCGGACGCTTCATTGTTGAGAAGAACATGATGTTGGGGATAGTTTCGATAAAAACCTGTCCAGAATATTAAAAAAAACCAAAACAATATATTATTACAATTATGAGTATCAGTGGACTAAAGGGTAGTCTTGCTGTCACCACTAGATGGCAATACAGTAAAAAGATTAAAAGTTAAGGGTTAGACGCTCAGAGGTAGACATATTCTTTTCTTGCCATCATGATTTGCTCCCCCTCAGCTCACCTTGCGGACCCAGTCAGGCATCGTGTGGGTGCTCGGGGAGCGGTGGTGAGTGTTGATGACAATGACGGTGATGATGATGGAGGCAATGACAAAGACCATGGTGAAGAGCATGTACTTCCCAATGAGCGGCACTGCGCTGGAGGTGGAGGGGATCAGCTCCACAATGACCAGCAGGAACACAGTCAGAGACAGCAAGACGGAGATGCTGAGAGTCATCTTCTCACCTGGGAGACACAACAGGCCATGATAAGAGTTCTTTTCTTCCTCATTTGACCAGAAACCACTGTTGGGCACAGGACGCCATGCGCAGCCGCTTAGCTTCAAAATATTTGCGATTTCAAGTCCGAGGACCCCAAGTCATGACATGAATTTTAAAAATAAGTTTGCAAGATTAGTACAAGGACAGAAAAGCTTAAGATACATTTTCAAGGTCCATTTAGTGACTATTCTGGAGCTTAAAATCATTGAATTTCATAACTCAACAAAACAGTCCAAAATTAACTTATTAACTTTTTGTGACGACTGATATTTTTTGCATAATTTTTCAGACTTTCCTCTCATACAAGATGACTTTGACTCTTCATTTAACTTTCATAGATAACAGGCAATTTTTCAAACAGCCACAGGGGGCGCTCCTGAGGCCAACTCTTGCTCCCACTTGATCTATTTTAAGCATTAACACAGTCACTGCATTCACTCGAGCAAATCGTATAAAAAAATAGACACACCATTTTGATCTTCTGAAATCAATTCGGCACAAGTAAACCGATTTTGACACATTCCACAAGTAAAATGCAAAACATGTTGTTTTCTAGGAGCCGTCGTCCCGAGGCGGGTGTGCGCTGGCACCAGCGTCTCTTCCACACTATCTTGTCAGCAGCCATATCAGAAACAGGGATCAAGTGATGTATTATACATTAAAGCAAAGGCCTGCTTTCAGACATGACAGCACAGAGGGACTGTGGGTAATGAGGCAGACCTACACACTGGGAAAATGGCCAGATGTGCATAGGACAAGTGTAGTTACTCTGGCAGGCAACACAGGGACACCTCAGACTGACAGAATTAAGGATTCAAATTCGTCAAACATGGTGTCATCTAATATCATGGAAACACAGACAATAATGCAAGCTAATGGGGGCACATGCAGCTGATGTAAGGCCTGTTTCATGATTTCGATGTTACTTCTCTCGCTGGTCCTGATAGAATGTGGTGGTGTACATCTACATGATGACATAGGTATTTACTGTAATTGCAGTGACTGTCATCCAGGAAAAAACAAAGAGTCCCTTCTGCTCAGCCACTTGAATTCAAAGACCTTGAATACACAAAAGCCAACAGAGCTCTGTGATGCATCTGCATGTCTGGCAGTGAAACAGTGATAATGACCTGGGAGATACAGAGAAAGGCTGCTACAGTGTGGGCAGATAGGAGTATATGAACTTACAAGCAAAACAGCAAGTTAAGCTTGTGCTTTTTCATTGAACAAAATGGACAAGACAACGAAGAAAGATGCTGGTTGTCGCACATTGGTGTTCACAGCGTGCGACGTGATGAGCGTTCCGATGCGCAGAGGCTGTGAAGTAAAGATATTTGACGGACGACTTGACGCCCGCGCAGGATCCGGTGTCAACATACCGGAGTCTGTGGGGAGGTAGAAGACAAGCCCGGTCAGGAAGGAGAAGAGCATGCACGGGATGATGACGTTGACGATGAAGTAGAGGGGGAGGCGCAGCATGAGGAAGTGGTAGGTGATGTCCAGGTAAGGGGTCTCCGGGCAGCAGGCGTAATACACCCAGTGCTTCCAGCTGCGGAAATCTTTCATCACCCACTCTCCACTCTCCATGAAGTGACTCAGATCAGGGCGATCGCTATCCTAGAGAGAGGGATTGAACGCTCGCTTATAAACGTGCGGCATCGTCTCTATTAATTCATTCCTGTCATCCGCCCGAGTGACTTATGTCGTACTAATACATTTACTGAAATCAGGAGGAGTGACCACCAACGGAGCAGCACGCAAAGCAAGGGCTGGCATCAATTCTGAGGATTCTCTCCTCTGGCTGGTTTATATTGTAAAGTGTTGTCAGGTTAGGTGCAGATTAGCCAGGACAGGATAGACGATACTTAACCTTGACTAGTGCAGAGAGTCCTGCTACAGTGGCGTCTGCCTGTCTGGCTGCCATATTAGGGCGCCACGACCTGCTCGCAGTAACCTGCTATAGGATAATTTGCAGCTGCAAAGAGATGCTTTATAGGGTGAGAAGTAATCTATCTATAAATAAGCATATGTATGCGGAACTTTTCTTTCAGAGAGAAGATGGAACGTAGAAAGATTTACAGGGTTGACGACGACCAAGTTGCCGTCGTACGTCCAGGTGCCCAGTTTCATGCTGCAGTTCTGGAGGTCGAAGGGGAAATGCAGCACGATGATTTCGCAGTAGCTCTTGAAGATGGCGGGCGGGTTCCACGTGATCACTCCAGTGTGCTCCAGCAGCACTTTTGTCTCATGGACAATGGCAAAGTCGCCATCAGCGCTGCGGGCACAGACAGACACGAGAGCGGCGTCAACAGCGCCAAGTTAAATGTTAATTCAAGGAGACGTCAGCCTCCCCCGACATCCCCCCTCCCCCCGAGGATGATGCTGCACAGCCCCGCCGCGGAGGTCGGAATAAGTTGTTGTGGCACCGGGGCTGGTTGTCAGGGGAAAACAGTCGAGTGTCAGACGTAGCATATGGTGACGGCGTGCGTGTGTGTGTGTGTGTGTGTGTGTGTGGGTGCGTACGTGTGTGTATGTGTGATGGGGGTGGCGGCAATACAGAGGCCGGATTTAGCCTGATGAAATGTGAGCTTTCACGCGCGGCATACTGGAGTATAGGAAAGAGGGAAAATGTCACTGACAGGTGTGTTGCCTTTATTTTTTTTGGATCATGTAAAGCATGTTATGAAGTCTAAAGGTTTTTAGAGAAAATGATTAAAAAAAATATATATATAAAGACATAGACCAAATTGAATATAGTCTGGTCACATACTTGTTGTAGAGGACCAGATCTGGCCGCCAAATGTCAGTGGAGGGAATTCTGATCTTTCTGATGCCACCGTAATCCTCAGGGTTCCACTGCAAGTTCACATCTTTCCATTGCTGGAAAAAACATGTCAGCACATAGCCAAGACAATGGAAAGTAGTTCAGCGTGACTGAAAGGCATCGTAAGGTTCCATTTGTTGGGCAGAAAACGGCAAGTGTTCTTTCAGAGAATGTTCTTTGCAGTCAATTTTGCAAGAGATCAGCGTCTAAAAAAACAAAATTTTATCTTAAGTGTATTGACACTATATTTAAATTGTTTAAGTACAAAACACCGTAAGATTGTCTTTCCCGTATTTTTGCCAGCTCAAGGCAGAACGGAACATTGCACAAGCTCGAAGCATTTTATTTGGTTATTTGTTCTAAGAATTCAAATGTTAATCAGGAAAAAATTAAGTGAAAAAAATCATTCATTTCGCCAGACATCATTACTAAAAAGCCATGATGGAATTTCAGTGTTAGAATTTATTTCACAACATTTTGAGCAGTGAGTGTGTCGTCACATGCTGTGTTTTATGTTTTCGACTGTGTTTCAACTCGTGTTTTTATTTTGTTGGACCTATTTTATGCACTTGAAGCAACGCTTAAAACGAATTTCCACTGCTTTTGCGATGGGCAATAAAGTTTTTTTTCCCTGATTCTGAAACAATATTCCCTCTTCCTCATCTGTCATGAGAGAGGGGGATTTCATTCACTCACCAGAGAGAGGGGAATTTCACATATTTATTTTTAAATCATTCCGTTGAAATCAACTTATCTGGGATCATTTTTGCTGCATTCAGGGCTTCTATCATATGTAATTTGCAGAACATTAACATCTTCCAATCCTGTTCTTTCTTTTTCATCTGAATTTAAAAGGGCATATGCAGACTTGTTTTTTGAGTGTCTCTATCATGGTGCATCTCATGTTCATTAGTCATGATTTAATCCCAAAAAAAAAAAAAAAAAAATATATATATATATATATATATATATATATATATATATATATATATATATATATATATATATATATATATATATATATATATATATATATATATATATATATATATATATATATATATATATATATATATATAAAAAAGGAATTTACGAGTCCAAACCTGTTTCAGTCGCACGTTGCTGCTGACAATCTGGTTGACCTCATCCTGCACAATCAGATCAGTTTGTTTAGACGTCTGATGAGGGTGTACATCAATGCCGACGGAGCGCCGCGAGAGCTCACCACACTGATCAGCTGGATGAGCTGGAGGCCCACGGTAACAACCACCGGGTCCTTGAAGTGGCTCACGGGGCGGACAATCTTGTTGTAGCCAGTGAAGAGGGTTTTAACCAGGCGCGTTTCATCCGCGGAGGCCCAGGCGGCAGCTAAAAACAACAGAGACCCCCGCACGGGATGCAGACTTGTTTACCAATGGATTATTCTCATCAGTTATGTTTGAACTGCGTAATGAGTCTTCGACGGGGCTGCGTGTGACCTGCTTATCAAAATGTGCAGGGAAACGGGTGGGTTGCACACGAGCGGGGTGCTGCTTTAAGGACATTTGACACTTAAAGCCAGTTCGTTTAAGGTGAGTTGAAAATAGACGTTAACGCGTGTCAGATGTTAGACGTGTGCCATTGTATGTGGGCATACAACTGACAAGTGTGTGTGTGTGTTGTACAGCTTAGGAAAGGCCGCATCCACTGCACATGCAATGTCCGTTCAATAAGGTTCAAATAAATGGTAAACGTTTTGAACCTTAAGGGTGTTTTCTCTTTAAAAAAAATAGTTTTCTCAGCTGTTAAGGAAGATGAATGGAAATTGGATTAAAACACTCATTCTCAGTCCTCATTCTCAGCATGTTCTGCGCACGATTTGGGCCGATTAAATGCAATATTATGTCTAAACACGCATCTTAATCTAAACGTGACTTTTAGCAGAGCGACTGTAACACAATTTCCGCTGTTTATCGGTCACAAGCCAGAGCCGGATCCCCTTTCACTTTTCAGTTGACCTTGAAACCAAGGTCCATTTCACAGCAACGGGCTGTTTGCATGGTCGAATGATTCTCCAGACGTTCGGTTTCGGCAAACGCAGGAGCTCGCCGGCCCGTAATTATGCAGGTGACTCCGTGTGCCGGCGGACAGACGGAGGATTGGAAAGCAAAATCAAAAAGAGCGCACGTGGCCTCGTCAAACACAGAGCCGCTCTGCACAAACCAAAACATTTAATTTTCATATTTGTTTGAACTGGATAAGCTGAGTGACCAGGCGGCAGTTTCCTTTAATTAAATCAGCAAAAGAATTGAAATGACCTCTGCAAAATTTAATTATTTCATTATGTTTGTCCGAAATTAATCAACACACTTGTCCCCACAGTTGACAAGCACACATTTTCTTTTAGTTTTAAAAAGGCCCTTACCTGCTAGATTTATTAGATAAAAGATGAGAAGTGAAACATTCATTCTTGCCAGAAAGCCGGGGCATCCAAAATCCAACTTCAGCGCGCTGCCCCGTTGACCACTGGAGAATTAAAAAGGTTTGACCCGCCTAAAACATTCTTTCAGCACCGGAAAATGACTTACTACGCGGCGCCCAAACTCTCCAGTGGCAGCTGTGTTATTATTGTGGGACAGCGGATGTGAGTGAATGGCTGCCAACGCTTGTCATCTGAGAAGGCCACATTCCCTGTCGTCTCTTACAAGATCAACATGCCAGAGTCACCCGCCACTAAAATATACCGTCGTGAAATTGGCCACACATGCAACCACACACACACACACGCACGCACACACACACACACACACACTCACACACCGAGCTGTGCTTCGGCATGTTTGCTTGCGGTCCTCGGTGACTCCTCGATCAGTGAGACGGTTAAGCGGCGCTGTGAGATCATATGAGTGTTTGAAAGGGCGCTTTAGAAGATGATTTAGAAGATAATTCGATTTGAACAGTCCGTTTGTGTGGCGCGCAGGGCGATCGGTGTCATCGTACGGCTTTGGATCTTCAGCAGAATTCAGTAGAATTGAGGTGTTACAGTTCATGAGCTTGAAAACACCAGTTGACCTAACAGCCTCATCATATCGTCCGTGTTTAAGCTCTCCTGGAGCTTCTCTACTTCTTTATCTTTCAGATTGCTCAGTTTTCGCTCAGCCATCCAAATCTGTTGAAAGAGATCATGTGATCCGATGGAAAGCTCCAGAAGAGAAGAGATTGTTTTGTCCATAGCTCTGTTCATGCAAGGGAAAAAAAAATGACATGGTGAGGAGCATTTTATTCACCTTCAGTTATGATCCTCATAATTGGCAACTGTCCACAAGACTCATTATACTATAAGTAAACATTTGGTATACTAATGGTAGACGTTTGGTATACCAAATGTTGCCCAACAGTGCCCCTCTTAGAATTAAGAGCACCAAAACCTAAGAGTATTTCTAGTCTGGTACAATCTCTGGGGGAAAAGAAAAAGTCAGAACATTTTACATTTCATATACATTTTACATTTTTTTTTTAAACTCGGAGGATCCTGAGCGACTCACAAGTGAGCATCGACATTCAAGCTTTCAGCACAGGAGGAGACCCTGGAGGAAGCACTCAGTAATGCATCCATTTGGGTGAGGAAAGTGCAAGGAGCCCAGGTGAAGGCGCGAGCGCTGTTTAGGTGCGGCAGCGTGCTGGCGGTCCTACATGCATTCGTTTAGACACGGCAATTCTTTTGTCATGGTGATTAAAAGCATATCACAAAGAGGGCAACATTCCTCCGTGAGTCAGCTGTAGAATTTTTAAAATTTTTTGGGGTTTCTCATTCTGAAATCTAGCGAGCCCCTGTGCGCGCCCTTGGATTGGATTATGCTGCTGGTGTTTGGGGATTTAAAACTCGCAGCGACCCTGAGCGGCGCGCAGCCGCCATGCGCTCGCGGGGAGTAAATCAATTTGCTCCAGCCTGACAAAAGATGAGGGGTGGCAAATACGCGACGCTGTTCCAATGAGTGGAACTAAACGATGAGGAGGAAGAGGCAGCGTGCGAGCAAGAACACACTTTGGCAGAAAAAAGTTCATATTGGTTGATTAATCAGGGTTTTTGTTGTTGTTTTTAATTATTTGGAATACGACAAATAGTAAAATAGCTACCGAGAATTGCTACTGCTCGAGAATGAATTACCTGCCTACACCCAGCTTAGATGTGGAATGCAAAATAGAACTTGACCCTGGACATTTGTGTTCTCTCTGAGAATTTGGACAATGTCTGGTCAGTATAGACGTATTGTATTGTAACATTCATTCATTCAGTCATATAGTTCATATAGTTTTTTTGTGGAAAAAAAAAAGTCTGGTGTGTGTGCGTGTTAACATTCTCGCAAAAAGAAGGGATTATTCGCACTTGTCATCTCTGGTTAGGGGGGGTCTCTCAAAACGATAACAAAAGACAAGGCATGCATTCAATTTCTACTCACATTCATTCAAATTAAGCTGTGTCATTGCTACTAAAAGTGCGCTGACGTTAGCTAACTTTGTCTTGCTAACCTGCAGCTAACGCTACGTGGGCTCCTCCCAGCCCTGTCAGCTGTGGACTGAACAACCAAAGTGCCTTAAACGTTGATGTAACGTTATAATATTAGTGCGCACACAGTCGATTGGTGTCTGGAATGAGCTGCTTAGATGCAACTAATCTTGCCTCTGCTGTGATGCAAACCGAAATATGAATAATTACAGCAACTGTGAGGTCAAAGGCGGCTTGTCGGCCGCGGAATACGCATGGTGTGATTGTAGTTTTCTCTTCGGTTTGGATATTGTTGGAAATATTTGTACACAAACTACACAGCTTGCCAGAATGTCACGGCATGTTAGATATTACTACATATTTAGGCATATTGGTTTATTTAAGAAGAAAAACCTTAGCTTTACCAGCCGTTTTAAGTAGAGCTTCTCAAGTCAGCTCCAAATGAATGATGGTCATAGATTGTCCGTATTTTAACGCAGTGTTGATTGGAGGCCAGGTGTTAGGCCCATTGCCCCACCCCACACAACCACTGCTCCCCTCCCTCCACTCTGCTCCGCACCTTCCCCACCCTGTCGGGCCTGTGATGGGTCAGGCAACTCAATTTCCTCACATCCCTGATCCATTCAATCAGCCAGTCACTCAACCGCCGGCCTCATTCATCTCACTTAGGGACAAATGACCATTGTGGCAATGTCTGAATTAAGAGAGATTTGGCCCAGCCCTCTTCCACTCTCTCTCTCTCTCTTTTTCTCCCCTTCCCTCGCTCTCCTCTGAATTTCCACCACACAAGCGTCGCTTTGGCTCCCTCCAAGTCTGCCATGTAACACAGGGACAAGCCATCATTGTATCTGCTCACTCAACCTGTGGTCCCAGACGGACACTTTGGTTTCCACCCGCCGTTAATTATGCCACTTGCAGGTCTCACACTGCGATTCCGGACTGGTGCTTGAGCCGCTTCAAAATCGGCGCTGATAGTGAATAAAATGTTCACTGAATATGAATGAAGATGCCTATATGACATCAGCGGGGGTGGAGGATGGGAGGGTGGGGGCAGATGAAAACTGGACAATACCACTTGATATTTATGCCTCACTGAAGGCTAAGAGGATTATAGTTTTTTTTTTCATATAAGAGATTATAATGTGTATTGAATGATACATAGATACATAATGTTCCAACAAATATGTACGTAAAACTTAGACACATATGTAATACAGCCTGAAAGCCTCATGTTATACAAGATCTGCTCTCTCCCCCCCCCCTTTCTCTCTCTCTTTCTCTCTGTTTCTCTTATTGGAATTTGCTCCACTTGACCTCATTCGTCCCGCTGAGTCAGTTTCGAGACATAATTGCTAATTCTTTACATTTTAACTGTCATTGATTTTAACTTTTTGCCCTTTATTTCCTTTGAGTGTTTTGAATCATTTATATTTCATTGGCTTCACTTTCTTAGAATTTTTAAAATATGGCCAGTTCCCTCAGCTGTTCCCTCATTTCTTTATGTTGTGCTTGTATTTGCTGTGGTTTTATGCCTCGGCACGACTGCGAATCAGGGCTCCCTCGATGCGTTTTCCAAGGCTTTAACCGTCACGCATCATTATGGACATCCTTGTCAATTTGGGCAAATGTTTCCTCTTGAAAAAAAACAAACCCAAAATAAGTTATTGTCCAAATAATAAATGTTAGGTAGCTGGGGGATTTTTTTTTTTTAAAATCAGTCTTGAATCTGTCAAAGATTAGTCAAAGTATTGACTTTGATACATTATTAGTTTTTGTGTTGCATGAGATGTACAATTTACTACCCTCTCAAGTCATTTGAGGACAAAAATGCCCCATTAAGTCCCATTAAAACCACAGTTTTTAATATCATAGCCATTACAAAATATAGCCATGCATTCTGTGATATTAGGGTTTCATTTTTGAGAAAAAAAAGTAAAATTTGTCATTTTTACTGTTCACTACTAAAATCAGCCATTTCTCCATTAAAACATTAATCTGTAAAGTTTTTTTAATAGCAGTTC
The DNA here is from genome assembly GCA_901007715.1 of Dactylopterus volitans. Taxonomy (NCBI): domain Eukaryota; kingdom Metazoa; phylum Chordata; class Actinopteri; order Syngnathiformes; family Dactylopteridae; genus Dactylopterus; species Dactylopterus volitans. The sequence continues at coordinate 26,388 of CAAKHG010045405.1, forward strand.
TTTGGAAGTGGACATTTTCGTCCTTAATGACTTAAGAGGATAATAAATTAAACTGCTGCCTGAGGGTTAAATAAATAAAATGAATGAAAAAATTAATATTTACAGCGATGCTAATTACTGAGCCCCTTGAAAAACTCATCCGAACATTTGAAAATGTATTGAGGTCGGCCTTGAAGCAGGAGAAGCGCATTACAATTCCGTCAACAGAGAAAAGGTCAGTTATCTCACGGATCACAGCCTCTCAGATTCAGACTCATTACCGTGAGTAAGACACACCCAGCGCAGACAACGCATTACCCAAAGCGCGCTCTTATCACGGCGCCTGACTGAGAGATAGAAAGCCGGATCGCGTTGTCGGAGAGGTGCCTCCTTTCCACTTTTCGGCAGCTAATGAAGATGATGGTGTGATATATTCAAAAATGCGGCGATGGTGCGGGGGGCTAAACGGTTGGATGGAAATCCAATTTTGCCACACAATCACCGCGGACGAGGCTGAATTTGACCCCCATCAATCGAATGTGATGTGCTCACAAAGCCCGAGCGACTGAGTGTCAGGCAGCGACCGCTTCTCCGTCCCTTTGTGGGGAAATTTTAGATAAAACGACCTAAATGTAGCAAATAAAGCCCAAAATATCTAAATTTAACATTAAATGTAAAATACGCTATCCGAACAAGTATTATCTTTGATTAAATGTCAAGCAGTGGTTGCTTCTTGGTCTCTATGTGGGGGAATACTAGACCTAAATGCAGCAGATGGAGCCAAAAACTTTAAAAAATGTCACATTAAATGTAAAATGTACGCTCCAAACAGGCAATATGTGTTCTCTAACAGTGTGAGAAATTGGTTGTGAGAAGAGCTCTTATTGGTTAGGCCCGGCTGGTTCTAGGAAATAGCTCGGAAAGACATAACCTGTGGGTAATTAGACCTAAAATGCATAAATTTCATGTGACAACGTTTGCTGTAATTAACGGTCTTCCAAGGGAACAAAGTGATGTTGCCTTAGGTAATGTGCGCTATGTTTTAATCTCGCAGTGAATCAGTGTGACTGATGTATTGTTCAGGGGGTTTAAGCGCAGTCACGTGACGTGTGGCTTTTAGGCAAAGCCTGTCAGTCCGAATAGGACGCAGATTGAAGGACTAGCGGCATCGCAAACAAACATGCTGCTCACGTCATATCTGAGATATTATTTGAGGGATACCGGTGACATCATTCTATATTTCTCACGATGCAACGCTCCAGTCCCTCTCTCATGAATTTCCATCTCCTTTGCTCTGTTGATGCCAGTGAAACTGCGTTTGCTCACTGTCGAAAATGTCCATTTTTGAGATGAGGGCAGGAGCATGCGGCGTGCATCGTCGTGTCCTTTTGTTGTTTATTTCCCGAATTGTTTTCTTTTTTCTTTTTCGTCACTTATTTAAAAAAAAATATCCCCATATCCTTATTTTCTCCTCTCTCTTTTATTCTTTAGTCCTTTTTCGCTGCGTGTTTACCACTGTTTTCCTGGCTTTCTGTCCTCTGTGTTTACTCGATGCAAATTTATGAGATTCACAATATCTTTTCCTCCATTTCCTCGGTCCCTGTTATTATGTTATTCAAAACATACTTATTTATTGTGCTGCGCGTGGATGGGAGGGGGGTGGGGCTGCTGTCTTTTGTTGCTTACAGTTTATTCTGCAAAACTCTTTGTGCTACATTGCTGGCATTAACAAATAAAGTCTGATTGCCTGATTGGTTGGTTGGTTGGTTGATTGATTGATTGATTGAACAATTGAGGGTTCTTGATGGGGAAGACTGAGCTTCATTATGTCGCGCTATCAGAAAGGCAACACTTGCAAGATAAATTCATTTGGGGGTTTTCATGGTATTTGTTGGCAATAAACAAGCAGACTATTGCCAGCTTTGTCTTTGAACACGTATCTGAGGTGGCTTCACGTGTGCCTTCGGAGGCGGCGTCACGTCTGAATCGCGTCAGTCATCCCCGTCTCGGATCGGTCTTGCATTAATGAGAATGTCGTTTGCCGCAATGAAACGTCACACCAGCGAGGAGCTTCCCGACCAGCGGCAGCTTCTGCAGACGCAAGAGCGAGTTAGAGGATGCTGGTGCATTCAAAGCTGACGCGTCATTGGACAGGAATAAATCGATTTTGACACCAGACTGGGACAGAGAGGAACAGAGACATGCCTCAACATGAGGAGAAAAAAAGGCTTCTGGTTCTACTGTGACATCCCCCCCGGCGCCTCTTTTTGATTTTATTATGATGCGTGACCGTCAACATTTGGACCATCAGTTGCTGTGTGTATCAAAACATAGGCCCTGGTTGCTAACAGCTACAAAGGCAAACAGAGGGTAACACCTCCCTCCTTTTCTCTTCTTTCCCTCCTCCATCGATGTCCTCTTTGGACTCTTTGTCTCTACAGTTCCACAATTCATTTAGGAGACGCTTATTTTTTTTTTAATCCAATCTCACATGTGAGAGCTGAACGATGCGGGCAAGGGTCTAGTCAGGAGAGAACGAGGCGAGTGAGGGCCCTGACGCGAGGTTCAAGTCTGAATGAGAAGAAGGTGCTCAGGGTAGTGCAGGAAAGGATGACAGAGCGGAAGAGAGTGTGGAGCGGATAAGAGAGGTTTTGGCTTTCTTGGTTCAGAAAAGAGCTGTGTTTTTTTTTTTTTTGGGATCTATTCTTGAGTGCTGAGAAGAATTCAACTGATCGGACAGTGTTTGGTAACTCTGCTCCACCAGCGGAGGAGCTACAGAGGAGAGCGGTCTCTGCCACGATGCTGCTGTAGCGTCTGTTCTGAGAATTCCGAGGCTGGCAAGCGAATAAGTTTTACGCTCCGCAGCCGGGATATTCAGCCCGAGTTATAAAGCCCGAACAACGTGTGCCTCAGCGCAGAGCGGGAATTTGTCTTTCCGTCGCTGGTATCCCATCAAAACGACTGCGTGGCCGCCATTCTAAGCGCGCTTTCTGGGGCTTTAAGGCCTCTGCCGTCAGTGTTTTAATTAAACGACGGATTGAACGAGCATTGCTCTGGTGGGGCAGGCAGCTGTTTATAGCATGAATGCTCCAATGGACCCCGCCGCATGTTATCGCCGCCGCCCCAAAACTAGCCCCAGCGAGCGCTCGTTTGTCACGGGGCCAAACATCACACACACTGTATACACAGTAGGTGCTGATTTACACATGAATGGCACGCTGCTATTATCACAACTCATTAGGCACTTAATTTTCTCAAAGTACATTTTAATAAATTAAAGCGATCGTGCACAAGAGTCGCGTACAAAAAAAACATGACGGTAAAAAAAAAAGAAAAAAAAGAAAAATTAGATTCACAAGTAATGCTGTTTAGAGCAGAGTAAAAATAGTAGGGTCAGACAAATGCACCAGTGTGTACACATTGACAGGAAAGTCTCAGAGGCTCATTCAGCTAGCTGTAGGTTACATTAAAAACAGTTGAGGAGATAAAAAATACAGCATCATAAAAAGTACCCGAAAAAAATCAGTAGCGATTTTTTTTTTCTTTGCTTTTTTTGCTTTTTTTCTTTCAAATCCAGTTATACAAAGTGTCGCAAAAAGTAAAAGTGTGCAGCAGGCGGCCGGGAATGTGGGTCATGACTACTACCAAACAGACGAGGGAAAAAAAAAAAAAAAAAAAAAAAAAAAAAAAAAAAAAAAAAAGCAAAGTCACAGCGCTACACAATCTGTCCACATGCTGGGATACGACTACAAAGCAACAAAGACCTTGCACCATCATGCTGGCCCATACAGCTTCAGTGAATCCCCCGACAAAAATGGGGAGACATAAAGAAAGTCGAATTGTTAGGGGTCATCATCCACGCGAGCGCGTCGGAGGACAGTCAGCACGCCGCACTTGAAAACGGAATCGGTCAGTGTACAAACAGTCATTCACGCAGAAGAACGATTCGAGGGCCTTTCTTTGAAAGTCCTGAGCTGTGGGTTAGAAGAGCACGTCCTCATGTTTGATGAGCACCTCCACCACCTGCCTCTGGTAGCGGATGTCGTTGAGCGCCGTCATGGCGTCCAGGTTCGGGGCGCGCATGAGGGTGGGCCCGAAAACGATGGCCAGGTTCTCGGCGTTCATCAGGTTGAAATTCTCATTCTGCGTCACCCTGAAACATGGCGGGGGGAGGAAAAAAAAAAAAAGAAAAAAAAAGAATGAGGGTTAAGTATGCAGGGTTTGGGATTTGGAAGCAAATTATGGCAATGAAGATGAAAGATGGATTAATTTCTTGTTTTTCTTTCCGCGGTAATCTCACCTTTTTAAGTGTGCCATGAGGTACTTGAGCGTTTCACTGTGGGATGGCGGCAGCAGAGCCAGAGCCGAGCGGAAGGCTTCCAGCTTCTTCTCTGGGTCTGTCATCTCTGGGGGAAGCAGAGGGCTCGAGAGTTAGAGCGGACACATCCCGGAATCAATCAGGTTATTTCCTGACGGGGGGATAAAAGCTCTCAGTCTCGGAGAGGAAGTCTGAGGACGCACTGATCAATGGAAATTGGAGTTAAATATTCATTTACGACTTGTTTGGAAGTTGCTGGCTTTTTTTGCAAAGAGTCGTCTGTGTAAAACCACATTTTCACAAATACCACTTTGTCCCTTCGATGAGACAGTTACCAGCTTGACCGTTTGCCAGTTATATCCAGTGGTACAACACCACTGCGTTCCTCTCTGATAAGTGATGTCAAGTTTGTGAATATGATACCAAGACTTAAATGATATCAGTAACTATGCAATACACTACTATGTTACGATATGCTATGCTATGCTAAACTAGGTGACGTGACGTGACGTGACGTGACGTGACGTGACGTGACGTGACGTGACGTGACGTGACGTGACACCACTTTATGCTGTACTATACCATACAGTACTGTGCTATACTATGCTATGCTACACCACACTACACTATGTGATGTGACATGATGTGGCGTGACGTGACGCGACTCAATGCAACATGACGCAATATGACCTTGCACCACACTACACAATTCTATGCTATGCTATGCTATGCTATGCTATGCTATGCTATGCTATGCTATGCTATGCTATGCTATGCTATGCTACACCACACCACACAATGTAATGCTGTGCTACACTACACTACACTACACTACACATTGCTACGCTATGCAGCGCCACAGCTTAAAAGCTACCACTCAATCATTAGTTACGTAATTATACACTGTGTCCACTGTTGAAACAGTGGACACAGTTTACACCCAATTTAGACTCTGGATAAACAGCCTTTTAAGATGGTAATCAACAGACAAAAGTACCAATATGTCAGTATTCTTCCACCCACCGCCATCATCCAGGGCGGCGACACGGGGATGTCTTTGACTAATTGGTCTAGTTGTGACTTACTTGCAGCCTCAATGAAGCGGGGGTAAGCATCGTACGAGATGATGGGAACGGGCAAATCCCTGAGGTACAGCTTCAGCGCGCCGGTGATGATATTGATATCTTCATAGGCGTTCACTGAGATGTCTGTCTTCTCGCCAGCTGTGGAGACGTGAGATCGAACGAGTGAGACCAGGGAGAGACTGACACAAAAGGGCCTCACATCAGCACTTTGACAACGCGGGAGGGATGAAGAGATGGTGCGACTGTAGGTGAGGGGAGGGGGAAAAAAAAGAAGAAGTGGCTGTTTTCAAAGTGGCTGCTATCATCCGCCTGGCCTGTTTTATTCTGACTTTCCCTCAGTTATGCGGAACAGGCCATGGCCTACTTGTGCTGGCAGACTGAACATCACAGTGCTGTGAGCTGGAATGACACTCTGTCATGGATGATCTCCCACATGCGGATCTGGCAAAGAGTTTAGCCCACTGCTGCAGGGTTTTTCATACAGTTAAAATTCACACCGCGCTGGGCCAAGACAGGCTCACTCTCACTAAGTCCACCACTGAATCCCAACAGCACTTTTTTTTTTCTCCATAAATAAGGCATAGCGAATATGTATCCGCTGGTTTGCATCCCCTGGAGGTCCCTTTGTCCACACTGAGACACTGCATGTGAGGGACACTTCAGCACCTGCACTCCCAGATGGACACTAATCCCCCACAAACGTGTCACTCCTTTCTCATTAATCCGAAACGTTCCGTGCGTCCCGCGTCAATCTTCGCGCCGCAAGCTGACAGGGATCTATAAAACATTTACCGGCGCGCAGCCAAAGGTGCACAAACCTTTGTCAAACGCCATCTTGACTTCTTCGACGGAATCGCTGAATCCGGATATTCTGTAGAGGCCTTCAGACTTGAGCCCTTAAGGAACGAAAAACATGAAATGAGCAACCTGTCAGACACCGCGTGGACTGTCACGCGTAATGTAGAATAATGCACCTGCATACGTTGCCTTGGGTAATGCAGGAAATGCTATTAAACGCTCTTAAATATGCAGAGAGAATTAAGAACAAAGTGTCCGCGCTGTCACACAATGGAATAACATGCAAATAGTTGCAGATGCAAATAGTTTTCTGCATCGCCGGGCAAAATAATAAAGGCATAAATCAAACTTAGCTCCAGACATATGTATATTAGACAATGAGCGTCCTACATAGCTGAATAGTTCGACTGAAATGCAATCAACTAAGGCAGCAGGAAACAGACTAATGTGTTCCTCATTACATGTCTACAATTACCAGAATGCTCATCAGTCCTCCCTGTCTTACCGCCCCCGCAGTCAAAAAACAAAGAAACAAAAAAACAAACAAAAAAAAAGAGACGATGACTGCTTATCATAAATTATAAAATTAGAGGAATCATTTTCAGTATAATTTTGACTCGCCGAGAATTCATTGGCTCCTGCTGTAACCTACCGAAAAACCATTTATCTGAATTTATGCCGCGTGAATTACCCGCCAAAACATCATCAACTTCCTGGGGCCGAGTCAGCGTTCTGGTTTCACTGATTTAATTGTAAAAGTCAGGCCGAACAAGTCAATTTGGGCGGGTCCGACACGGAGGATTCAAAAGCCCCACGTTCGGGGTGGAAAATCAAAACAAGCGAACATTCAGGCCGCAACGTGCGCGATCAATCAAGCACGGGCGCGACCGACGCCATGTCAGCGCAGGGTCTGACAGCTGAAAGAACCGAGGGGTTTAAGCTTAACCGAAGCCAATTCTGATGACAAAATTTGAAACTCACTTCTGAAGTTACCGCAAAAACAAGCCACAATCATTTAGTGAGCGTGCAGTGTGATGCTATTTCGCAATTTGATTTTTTTTTTTTTCTCCTCCAAAGGACGTTGCGTAACTGCTCATACTCGGTGGTCCCGTTTGTACAGCACGTACGCGCAAACATGCGTACCTCTTGACTCGATCTCGCGTATGCACATGTCCACCACCATGGGTCGTGCTGTGTTATAGGCCTTCACCAGGGTCGTGAGGTCGCAGCTGTAGACTTTGCGGATGTGTCTCAGGTCCGGCTTGCAGTCGTTGGGCACCAGAGATGAACATTGTTTGTGGACGTTCAGACCACAGTCTACAGGAATACACACAGACACACACACACACACAAACAGCAGGCTCAGTTCACATGTTCGTAGCTTAGAAGCAGGTCGCTGCAGTCGCTAGCCCTCAAATTTGTCAACCAAAATGACTCAAAATGGTGGGGTTCGGTGAGCTAGTTCGGCCGTTGTGGTTGGTGCCCCTCGCCAAGCTGATATCGTTTGCTGGTTTTAATGTGTGTTTTGGCCAGCAAGACAACGCGTTAATCCACTCGATCAATGTTTAGCCCCTAAACCTCACCGGGCCGCTGGAGAGCTTCATGGCATTGAAGTCACCTTGAGCGCCAGAAATAAACAAAGGCACAATAATGGACCACAGCGACGGTGATGTGTGCGTCTCTAATCTAAATTTGTTTAAAAATATCTTGGCAAAACCAGGCAAAAATCATTAGTTTTATTGTCAGACGTACGATGAGGGGCAAGTCTGTTTTGATGGGTTTTCTGTCAGCTAAATGGTATTTTGGAAACCTAATGGGTTTTTAAGATGCACCTCACTGGGCGTTCAAATAGCATATTAGTCAGGATTGCAGTGTAAGTATCCCACATGGTGTTTTGTCTTCATTCGCAGCGGAAGCGACCCGAGGCACAGCTGTTTCGGGGCAGGATTCACCTAGTTGGGAACATGGGAGCCTGTGGAGAGCAGACGCAGACAGAGACTCCAGTCCCGCTTTGTATCCGAGACGCATGGAGGGAATTAGAGGAACGCCGGAAAACCTGGAGGAGGGACAGCACTGCTGCTGCGCGCTCTATTCTTTTTCAAATCCGAGCTCACGCACACAATGGCTGTGGAAGCAGCAATTCAGGCGCTGCGGGCTACACCAGACCTAGTTTCCCAGACTAAAATGGGGCAGCTCCTCTCGCTCTTAGATCTTTTGAGCCCGCTCTAAGTTCTGAAAGGTTTTTATCGTGACTAATATAGGGTGCCTTTTTTTTTTCAGCTTCCAAAACCGTGGAAAAAATGGTCCATCTGAAGAACTACTACCTTTTAATTTTATATCTAAAAAAAGAAAAAGAAAAAAAGAGACTGCAACTTCTGAAAGCACAGGATCTTTTCTTGTGAGGGACCTCAGACATTATTTTGATTAATATGGGTCCCAGGAGAAATTCATGCAGGCTGCATTTATATGCATTGATGCAGAAATGTAATTACCTTAAGAGATTATTCTCTTAAGGGTATGAGACAGGCAGTATAATAGAGGTGGGCCTGTCATCAGGCATGTCTGCCGTGCTACTGTTGTCCATGTGTGCGTTCTGATGGCCCAAGGTCCCTGGTGGGGCGGGTGAGGGTGAGGCAGGCGCCCGAGGGACACCAGGAGACAGGGAACGCTGCTTTCCTGCACTGTCAGCTCTGTCTCTGTTGCTATGGTGAGGAGGCTGTAGCTCAGTGTGGCTAAAGGGCTCCGAGAAGCGGTTTTAATGGTGTCTGGATGCTAATTTTTCACCGCCGAGTCTGAGCTCCGCTATGCTGAAGACAAGTGAAACCGGAGCCCACTTTTTTTTTCTTTTTTTTTTTTTTTCAGCAAAAAGGCGTCACTTAAATTCGTTAGATGGTCTTGTTTTTCTACCGAGTGTTTAAGTGGGAGAAGGGCTGAGCCGAGTGACCCAGCTCTTTGGTTGAAGCCGCTGAATTTTAATGTGCGTGGAAACAGAGCTCTTTCCCCACGCTCTGAGCTCTGCACTTCATTAAAGAGACATGCCAGCTTTGTTTTCCTTCACGGGCATGATGGGATGAGGCTGGGGGAGGGCGGTGTGGAGGGAAGAGGGGGAGGAAAAGGGGAAGGAAAAGAG
>CAAKHG010045406.1:0-10925 GCA_901007715.1 Dactylopterus volitans
AGGCCAATCGCCCGGCTTCTCCAAAAATGAAAAACATCCTTCTTACAACATGCCCCCCTCGCCCCCCCTCCATTTTTTTTTTCTTTTTTATTCCTTCCAAAGCCGGTGATGGACACCCGGGGAGACTGTGTGACACTGATGGCTGGCTGAGGGCATCATTTCCATGAGTAAAATATCAAGCCCCTGTCAGACCTGTCAGCCCGCGCGCGCACACACACACACACACACACACACACACACACACACACACACGCTCCCTCGCTCGTTCCTTGTCTCCAGATATGAATGTTCTTTATTCTCGAGTTTTGCCTCTGAGTGCCAAATGGATGCCGCCGTCCGGGCTCACGGGAGGACGACAAGCATTTGTATTCACCCGCGAGGAGGCGGCCGGCCCGCGCGGCGCCGCTACCAGCGAAGAAGAGGAGAAGCGGCCGCGGCCGCGGCCCCGCTCCACTTTGTTCCCAGGCGGCAGGTTACAGAGTTCACTGGTTTGTCGCCGTTTTTGTTTATGCTTTCGTGGGCGGCGACATGTGGCTGTTCAGACTTGATGTTTCATTAATTTCAATTTATCTCAATAACCAGTGTGTTTGTGTGTGTGTGTGTGTGTACGTGTGTTTGTGTGTGTTTGACGACTCAAAAAAAAAAAAAAATCCGGCGAACACAATTTTCATTATATGTTTGTTTTTTTTGTTTTGTTTTTTATTTGATTTATATTTCATTTATTCAGTCGGCTGTTTGTTTGGACTCCGGCTTTTGGGCTCCTCTGAAATTCCTCTGAAAATCAGCAACAGCTTTTGGTCAAAATAACAAAAAAAGAAACAAACAAAAAGAAAGAAAACAGCAGCAGAGCAGAAAACAAGGGGTCATAGATTCATAGTAAATATTTTTTTTTTTTATTTCACAATTTGTTTAATGACCCCCAAAAGGGAAATTACTCACGAGTGACTATTCTTAAAAACAGAGGGGATTACAAAGGTCCCGCCTCCAGTGAAAAACCTCATCATCATTACATGCTATATTCATTATTCTTTAGCAAATCCAAAAATCCTTGACTCATTCCCTCAAAATGAATTTAAAATTTTTAAATATCGAGCAGAAGAAATATACTGGACATGTCATTCAACATCTAAATCTAAATGTTCTATTTTCATTTTCAGCAGAAGGAAAAATCAAATATTGAGCAGCAACAAGGCGTTTTTGCTCAGCAGCAGCGCCCCCCGCTGGCGCTCGTGGCAGCTGCAGGACGCGCGTGTGTTTACACAACTATTATTACGTCATTTAAAGGTAAAAACAGATTTAAAATGGCGCCAAAAGGCCGGGGGGGTCGTCTGTGACGTCCTTCGTGTTGTTAGCGCCCCGCAGCACTCGCCGCTTGCCAAATACGGTCGCTAACGGCTAACGGCTAACGGCTAACTTCAATCACACGTAATTATGAAACTTATCCTAAAATGCCGACTTGTGGTGTCGTCCGCGTCTGCCGCTCGCGTGCAGTGGCGTTTCTTTCCTCACGGCGGCGCTCCACCCAGCAGTCACTCTTTCGGCTCTGTTTTTGCCCTCCGGCTGCTTGAATGCTCTGCTAGCTGCTCGCTGGTTAGCCGCGTCGATTAGCTGTTTGGTTTTGAAAATGGCCGCCGGCTACCACGGACAACCCTGTGAGGTGGCTGCTAGCTGTCGGTTCATCGAAGGCTCGAAAATCTGCGTTGCTATTTAAAACATATCATTTAGCGCCACTTTGAATAAATCTGTCCGTTTCAGATGCAACTGTTTCTCAGATATTATTAATATCAACTTGTTTTGGGTTTTTTTAATTCCTAAAACCAAAAATTTGGTTTTGATGAATTTCAAGATTATTTCTTTTTGTTTCTTTTTTTGTTTTCATCAGCATTTAAACCTCCATCAGAAGTAAAAAAATTTTTGTATCACATGTAAGAAACATCATTCATCTCTTAAGTTAAGGACACAAAATGGCTCCAAATTCACCTTCACACTTGCTTATTAAAACTTAGTAATATGCAGCTGTTGCTGTATGTCCAATATGATCACAGTAACAGGAGTGTGTACTTATACTGCATACACACACACACACACACACACACACACACATGCAGCTGTACATGTGCAGAACAAACACATGCACCCATCACTGCACATGAATATACAGGAGACATCAATTCCAAGAGAACAATGTTTCCTCATTTACTGCCAATAAATTTGAATGTACACTGTAAAAAGTACTGTAAAAAAATTGTCATTTCTTTTGCCTTTTTCTTTTGTCATTTTAAAAATATATAAATGGATTTTTTTTTTTTAAATAAGATGATTTCTACTGATGCAACTAAGCCAAAAATATTATCACATAATAATTTACAATTGTTATTTAATTCCAAGAGAAAGATGCTTCCTGTACAATGTACACTGTAAAAATGACTATAAAAATTGATAATTTCATTTTGTTTAATAAAAATAAAACATTTAAAAAAATTAAAAATCTTTTTTCCGCTGCAACTAAACCAAAAATATTATCACATTAAATTTATTCTGTACTACATTTAAATTAGAGTGTAATGATGAGATATCAGGTTGATAACAATCATTATAAGAAAGTAATTAATAGTTAACACATTGCAGACAAAATAGGCAAGAAATGAATACATTTAGAACTGCTTTATAAAATTAAATCTTTAAAGCTGCCAAGTGATCTGAAAATAACAAACAGTTTTAACATGTTTGAGCCACAAAAGAAAAAAACATTAGGAAGAAAAATATGAGAAAAATATATGATTTCATGCAATAAATGTTTACTATTAAAAGACTGTAAAAAAGCAAATCAATTATGAACGATAAGAACCCTTTGAGGACTTGTTCGAATTAAAAAAAGGTTCTTCCAGAAGCTGGTAGCTCAAGAACAGTGAGGTTCCTACAGGAACCACAGGAACCTGCAAAATAACCTCAGCAACATTGTTTAATTTCTCGCGTATCTGATTGGTTGTTGAAGGCACTTTAATATTTTACAGTGTTGGCGTTTGCTGCTTCTCCGCGTACATTTAAAGTTCACGGCTTACTTTCAAAAGTTTTGTCTCCTCATGTGTCAAAGTCAAACAAAGCAGCCCGGGGAAAGTGCATCTCGCCTCGTCGTCGTGGCGACGGCGGATGCTGAGTGGCTTTTACCACCTTCTCTAAAATGGCTGTGATGGAGGGAACATAATGGCAGCAGGACGGCACTCAGACGCTCCGCATGACTTTGACTGGAATATCAATCGTCCAATTAGCATGAGGGACCTGCTCTCGGGGCCCCTCCTTACACCCACCCGTCCCCCCGCCTCCCCTCCACACGCCCCCGGCACCCCCCACACTGCCGGCCCCCCTCCTCCCCCCGCTGGTTGCTTGTCAGAAGGCTCCGTAAAGTGTGATGGAGGAGGATCGCTGATTATCAGCTGTGTTTTACAAGCGTTTGGGGGCCTAATGAGGAGCGCAAACATGGCCGCCTGTCGCCGAGGACGACTGTTGCTGATGAGCCGGCGGGGTGAAGATTGGAGAACCGGGGTCTTTCTCTGACCCAGTGGGAGTTCTCCCGGGTAGAGCCTGAATAACAAATGAATTTTGCCGAGGATTTGGCTAATCATCCTGGGACGCCGCCGCCGCCGCCGCCGCCGCCCTGACTTATCACAGAGAGAGAGAGAGAGAGAGAGAGAGAGAGAGAGACAGCGAGGGAGAGAGAGAGAGAGAGAGGGAGAGAGAGAGGGAGAGAGAGAGAGGCAGCACTTGAACTGCAGGCCCGGGGCCCTAATTAACAGCTGCCGCAAATGAAAAGCAGCTGGCAATAATTACATAATTAAAGTGCCTTTGGGGGGAAGAAAAGCATAATTTCTGCAGCCGTCGCCATAAATCTTGTGCTGTCCGAGCTCGTACGTTTAACGTGAACCTTCCCGGCGCAGGTTAATGCATTACTCACGTAAAAAAAACACTGGATCCCTTTGTGTTTTGCTTGGACCTGCTTAATAACAAAAGGCTGCGGGAGGGACGGCGGGCGAGCGGGCGGGCGGGCGGGCGGCGAGCGAGCGGGCGGATCCCTGCACCCAAGCGTGAAGAAGCCGACACCTCCGCCGGGCGCCATGTGCGAGCAGACAGTACCTGGCGTTAGCGCGCTGCATTAGCGTGCTGCATTAGCGTGGCGGCATTAGCGTGGCGGCGTTAGCGCGGCGGCGTCGCCCAGGGCTTCATTGTCAATTTCTTCTCTTTATCCGCCACCTACAACTTGGGCGCATCGTGAAAAAAAAAAAAAAAAAAAATCTCCAAATGAGCGATGAAAAAACCTCAAAGGCAACATTTGGTTTTACTTTGGATAATTCCTCTGAAACTCGAGTCAGACGGTAACTTTCTTTTCTTTTTTCTTTTTTTTTTAGCAATTAAGCAATTACAGCCCCTCGTAAACGCCTGCGAGCGGCGCGGCCCAGCACGTTCCGCCGCCGCCGCCGCCATCTTTTGTCAGCCTCTTCTCCAGGATGATTAATAGTTTAATTTTTCGAAATTATTTAGACACACAAATAATTTGATCCAACGAGGGGCTATTAGCACATCTTGTAATAGACGCGTTACAATGATGAAAGCCTTAATTTGTTTGTGGAGCACTTACGGGGGTTAGAAAAGCCGCCTCCCTCCCCGTCATCAATCATGTGTCACTTAACACAAGCGTTATATTATGGGAGAAATGCAAATATGGCGGCTTAAATGCAGCTCTCCGAATCTCTGCTTACTGTTTCCACCGCCGAGGAAATTACAAGTAGTCGCCCGGGGGCCGAGGACTTGTCGCCCGCGAGTGAAGGACGGGGCGGCGGCGAGGCGACAGGCCGTAATTAGAGAGGACGGGCGCGTCCAGCCGCGAGCGCGCGGGCGCGGGAAACCGCACGTGCGGCGATCGCAAGGTTTGACTTCTAGCAGGAAGCCCCTTTTTTGGTCAAATATGGCGGATCGGGTCTGGCGAGCATTCGTTGAAACGGCACGTACAGGGGCCAAAAGCCGGCGGACAAAAAACGTCCGGCGTCACGAGGGAAAGACTGATGTTTACGTCACTTTAAAGTAAAATGCTGACAGGAGGCAGACGGGCGACCTCAGAGGGTCCCCGTGGTCCCCATGACGACGTGTGAAACGATGGACATGCAGCAAAAATGAGAATCTCATGAGTTGCAGCCTTTATGTGTGTGTGATGCAGATTTGCTTTCTGTTACGCGTGCACACCCATCAGCCAAAACATTATGACCACCGCATGTTCACCATAGAATATAATACAACGGGTCACACTGTCCCTAATATTTTGGTTAGGGCGACCAAAACATTAGGGACACCTCTCAAGACTCCTCAAAACTGACAAAGCTAATAGGGTCCAAGATGAGGAATATTTTGGACCTGCAATTTTTTTTATCATTGTGTGTGTGTGTGTGTGTGTGTGTGAGTGTGTGTGTGTGTGTGTGTGTGTGTGTGCGTGTGCGTGTGCGTGTGTGTGTGTGTGTGTGTGTGTGCGTGTGCGTGTGTGTGTGAGTGTGTGTGTGGAGCATCCCTGAAATCTCTCTAATATTCTGGTCAGCCTAATGCATATGATTGTGATGACCAAAATATTAGGGACACCCAGTACATCTCATCAGCGTCACAAACTACAGTCCCCATAACAATCATTCAAATATGTCAACACCTCTCTCACACACATTCAATCAAAATTCAAAACTCCTCCTGAAGGGAGAACTGATTGCAGGGCTGTTGTATTATACTCTATGGTGAACATGCGGTGGTCATAATGTTTTGGCTGGTGGCTGCATCTCGTCCCAGCATTCACACAGCAGACGCCTGGACACACACGTCCTCCTCACACATCGCTGCTTGTCATCGGAGAGCAGTTTGCAGGAAACGCCGCCGCACAAAGGTCAAACGAGCGTCGGTGTCAAGTTTGCTCCAATCAAATCTCACACACGCGCACGCACACACACACACACACGCACACACACACGCACGCATGCACACACACGCACACACCACTTGGCACAAAAGGGAAAAAAAAAATAACAGATTAATTTGCACAGATGAAACGGGAGTGACGACGCTGCGTTCAAGGCCCGTTCGCCCCCCCCGGCGACGCCTTGGAGAAGAAGAAGAAGAAGAAGAAGAAGAAGAAGCAGAAGCAGAAGCAGAAGAAGAAGGTGTTGAGCCGAGCGGCGCTGAACTCGGCGCACTCGCGCCGCCGTCCCATCTGGCCGACTGTAAATGAGTTTTCTGAGCCTGTTTTTCTAAGCGCCTTGTTGACACATCAGCACGCCGCCACACAAACGCAGGCCTGATCGGGACCGCGAGGGTTCCAGCGCATTTCAAGCGCCTTGACAGGCTTCAGGGTTAAGATGTTCTGAATTAGATTTGAATTACAACCGCTAAATGCCCCTGTCAGAGCTAATTATGGCTGACAGTGGCCATGTGCGCCGGGCTCAGCCGCGCTTTCAGCCCAGAGCCCAGAGCTCAAACAAAGAAACGCTCGCGGGGCATCGCCGCCGCCGCCGCCGCCGCCGCGCAGGAGGCTAACGGCGAGGAATTTCCCGGCTAAGAATGCTAATCCAGGCTTGGCCGGGAGGCGGCCGGTGGAAACTTCTCACCAGAGGTGTTGTTGTGCAGATAAAAGCCAAACTGCCTTATGTTGAGGTGAGAGAACTTTGCTTTTTCCAGGAGCGAGTTGAGCGTTTTTTCTGTTTTGTTTTTTTTTTTGTTTTGCTCTCAGGCCGCCGCTGCCGCCGCCGCCGCCGCGCGAGGCCACAGATGTTTAAGCTCACTCTTCCTGACACGCTAATTGGCCGAGTAGCCGAGGATCCTTAAACAACGGTCAGAGGAACCAGAAAAATGAAAGCTGCGTGAAATAAATTAAAATTCTTGAGTGAAACGGTGAAAATAAACAGCGCGGCTGAACCGGCACCGCCGGCCCGCTGAGACCGACTCTGCCATTTCTCAGGTGTCCGGCGCTGACGGGCCGCTCGCTCGCCCGCTCTCGCTCTCTCTCTCTCCCCCTCCCCTTCCCTCTTCTCACTGACAGCGGAGGTGTGAAAGTTTCAGACGACCTTTGACCTTCCTGCCGTCTCCCAGTCACTCGGGCCAAATCGGGCTTTTGCTTCAATTAAGGTGTTTTTACAGCTTGACGGTAAAATTCTTCTTGTATGTGAACAGTTATTGGAGAGAAACACGATAACAATGTCTGATACTGATACAAAGATATATATATATATATATATTATATATATATATAGTGATTTCTGATAAATACTCATTTTATGGAACATCTGCGGGATATTTCTTTAATTATAGAACAAATGTCAGTTCAGGCTCAATGATGAACTGGCGGTCAAAGGTCAAGATCACGGCGACACACTGCTGAACTGGGGATGACCGTCCCACTCATATGTATTATGGTGATCAAAATATTAGGGACCCCTCTCAGTGTAACCCAGCACAGTTCAACAGCGTCACAAACTACAGTCCCAATAACAATCATCCAAGTATATCAACACCTCTCTCACACATTTAATCAAAATTCAACATAAACCTGATTCGCAGGGCTGTTGTATTATACTCTACGGTGAACATGCAGGGGTCATAATGTTGTGACACAGAATCACTGATCTGACCTGCAAATGTAATTATATAAAAAATAGCATGTTAAAATATATTTTGATCCTCTTTTTTTTTCTCTGGTAATTTACTCACGTTGACCAAATTACCATATATATATATATATATATACAGTATATAAACTGTGGTCCGGTGTTCCTGGGTGAGAGCAGAGGTTCACACACCTTCTGAGCATCATGACTGTTGAGGAGCAGTGAGGTCGGGCTCGTGTGCATTAATCCCTGCGCGGAGCTTTGCAGGCTTTCCAACCCGAGCCGACGCTCGCTGCCCCTGCAAAGATCCCCCGACATGTCTCACTCGTCGTTGGTGCGACAGGAAGCAACCGCAGCGGCGACGGCCATCTTTGACTCGCGGGGCTCCGCTTTGCATTTCAGGCCTCTGTGGCTAAACCGGGAACCTTAAAGTCCAAAAGCCGGCCTGAGTCCCGCCCGCAGGTCCTATCGGAGTTTGAGCCGCGCGTTTATATCCACCACCTCCATGTTTATGGAGCAGAATGAAACGTTAAATCACCTCCGCCGCTGCCAGAGCACTTTCTAAAAAAAAAAAAAAAAAAAAAAAGAAAGAAAAAAAACAGTATTAATGTCTTTACGTCATTTCTGTACAAGCGTGTTATTGTTTTCTCTTAAATATGGCGGCGGAGGCCAGCGCGTTTTTATTCGTGTTTACAATGGCTCTCATGAGCTCTGATGTAATCCGACCCTAAAAACCAGGTCCAGCGACACCTCGTTACTCGCCCAGGTAGCCCTCATGTTGCCTTTGCCCCCTCAACCCCTCGAGGTGCCCGTGTCATGACGCAAACAGGACCCCCTTTTCTTCGTGACCCCCCCCCCCACACACACACACCCGCCCTGCCACCGCCCCCCCCACCCCGCGCCCCCACCCCCGTACATCGGTGTGTGTTACATACAGCAAGTGCAAATTAGGTTACTGAGTAATATCCACCGCGCTGCAGCCAGAGCTCGTGAAGCATGTTTAAGGAAAACAGTTACCCCGCCATTATTATCAGGGGTGGGATTAGAGCAGGATTTGGCGCTCCATAAATACATCACAGCTTCATTACACATGGACGGCTCCGGAGGGGGAAACCAACGGGACCCGGGATTGGAGGAGGCCGGCGTGGGGGCGCGGGGTTCCCAAATGGGGGTCTGGACAAGGCTTAGCTAATTCTCTTATTCTGAACTTGCAGGGGGGTTGGTGGGAGCGTGGCGAGGCCTGAAAAGCCTTTCCATCTGAAAGCACTTCATTAAGGCACCCCTGCACCCCCCACAGCCCCCTACACCCTGACCCCCACTCTCCACACACACACCCCTCCCACCCCCCCCCCGGCTGCTCCGGGAAGGCTTTAAACAGCTGAGCTGGAAAGCCGAGAGGCCCCGGGGCCAATTCAGCCCAAAGTGGAGCCCTGATTTGGTGCGTTTATGCCTCATCATCAGCCGGCGGGTCTCGGCTTTCGTCGCCAGCGGAGAATCACCGTCGGCCAAATTAGCTTTGATGCCGTTTTAGAGGTTTTTTTTTTTTTTTTTTTTTTTGCACAAACAAGCGCCCGCGAGTTTAGGGGGATTATTTTGTCTGAAGCGATTCGGCCTGAGAAGGAGAAAAGCGCAAGAAACCAAACACGAACATCTGCTTCGGGAAAATGTTGCCAGGAATGTGACAAGCGCGGCTACGTTTGCTCCGTAAACACGTGCGTTCTGTCAAATATATGAAACTATTGAATGTTTATCGTCGCATGATTACATTCTTTCACCAAAGACAGTTTCATCTACATTTTTTCTGTTTATATCTATATAGAAAAATATATATATATATAAAAGGGCTCTGGACCAATGTCGTCATTCCAAGGTGCATCAGCCAAATATTTTTTGGCCACAAGGGGGCAGAAAATCTCCGGTCAGCGGTGATTTACATCATCTCAGTCACCAGCTTATTTGCTGAACCTGCGCGCAACCTGTTAGCGGCGTTAGCATTCACCCGTCATCAGCGATGGTACGGCTCCTTAGCCGCTAGGCGCTGCGTGACAGGAAGTGCCGCGACTTCGCTCTTCGCCTTATCTCCCGCAAATGAATTTGGCGACTTCTCGGCGTCTCCGATTCGCCGCTTTTTGCCTCCGTTTTGCCATCAACAGCCAGCAACCAGCGGCTCCAGATCCCGATAAACACGCAAACGCAACCTCGGCCGCGACTCACCGGAGTTCACTTTTTAACATCGACGTCGTCAAGAGTTGCCTCTCAAAAACTTGATATTGCGAATCGGGCGAACGCCGAAGCTGAATGCGGCCAAACAGGAATTTACAGAAGGGAAAAAAACCCGCCCTAATAACACTGTAATATTAGACTTATTTTTCTTTCAAAAAGTGCATGTGTCATATTGGGCTCCCTCCTGCAAATAGGAATTGAGGGTTTTGCGCCGCAGCGTTTCTGCCTGGCTCAGGAACAGACGGCCCAAATGGAACCCAGGTCTCATCTCCGAGCCCAGAAACCGGGGGAGAAGGCAGGAGAGCAGAGGGGCCTGGATATCAGATTATCATCAAGTAGCAGCAGATCCTTCGCTATTTTGTTGAAGATTTTGGTATTAAATCTCCGCTTCAAAAGTGGCTAATTACGCTAAGTCCTGATTTCATGGTCACAGCTGCGCCGCATTACCAATCACAACAGGCCGCCGTGCTCTGCTGCGGTTTCCCCCCGCGTGGGCGGAGATGCCGCGGCTTATCTCCGCCAGTATCGATGTCACGGAGACGCTCAGTGGAACCATCTGCCGATAGCCCCGTCTCGTCCTCGGCGCTGCCGCCATGTTTGCAGCGGTTTGGTCTGCGAGGTGGAGGCTTTCCCCCCCGCGCGCGGTCCGCCGCGCGCCGCCATGCCTGGTTTCACCACCCGCTCCGCGCTTGGAGCAGCACGTCGCACTGCATCGGGCGGTGGCCCGGGCCTCGCCGTGCCATGTGGGCCCTCGGCGGGTCGGCGCACGCGTTTTGATTGCGTTTTTGTTTTCTTGAAAAAAATTGAAGGTGGCAGAAACTTTGGCTGTTGACACACGGGGGAACTTTTCTTTGGGCGGCTGCGTTTTTGTTTTGCATCCATGAACCTGACGCGTTCGCCAGAGAAAAAACCCAAAACCGTAAGACTTGTGCCCCGGATGTCTTTATGGAACCTGAATTTATCCTTCCACGCTGTTGACGTGACGTTTAAAGGTCGCCCAGCTCCTGCTGCACTTCCTGCTGCACTTCCTGCTGCACTTCCTGCTGCACTTCCTGCTGCACTTCCTGCTGCTTC
>CAAKHG010045411.1:0-12527 GCA_901007715.1 Dactylopterus volitans
ATGTGATTGCTACCATGTTGTCAAATTCTTAACATTGCTTTAAAATGCACACGAAAATACACGTCATTGATATGAACCGTAGACTGACATGTTAGAATCCAGATGATCAAAAAAATCATTAATGATCAGTTATTCATAATCAATTAACGGTGCCCATTCCTACTCTAAGCATTCCTGAAACATCGCATTCACCAGAATGATCCGGGTCGGAGTGAGGCCGACCTTTGACCCTTTGGATACAAAAAGCCATTTTGTCACTCTGGACAACTTGAAATTTTGAATTGTGAAATTTTGTTATGATCAGCAGATGATATGGAGAGTTACGGCCATAGATGTGTTTTTTGAGGTCATGGTGACCTTGACCTTTACCCACCAAAATCTAAACACTTCCTGTCGAGAATGAGCCGGTGGCTGCTGCCACTGTGGAGCCATAAAAAGTTGTCGCCACGGTGACAACCTCCACGCTGTTTTCAGCTTTTCCCTGTCTTTGCGGCACATCTGTGCCATTGAATGTGACACGGCAGGAAAAAAAAAAGGCAAACTCATCTCGCAGCAACAGGAATGGAGTCAATCAGCCGTTTTAACCAGTTTACTCACATTTTTAAAAAAAAAACCTGTGTAAAACTTTGAAGTAACAGCGGGATAGGAG
Organism: Dactylopterus volitans; assembly: GCA_901007715.1. Lineage (NCBI taxonomy): Eukaryota > Metazoa > Chordata > Actinopteri > Syngnathiformes > Dactylopteridae > Dactylopterus > Dactylopterus volitans. The sequence goes on from CAAKHG010045411.1 coordinate 650, forward strand.
ATTGCGTGTACCTTGGTATGGGCTGGGAGGTGGGCACCACGGGGACAAACCGGGGACAGTTGGCAATCTGCTCCTGGACTTTAGAACAGGAAACAATGTGGGACCTCATCTTAACGAGCGCCACCTGGGAATTGATGCATGCGCGCGCCCCCACGCACACACACACACACACACACACACGCACACAGACAGTTAAGTCTGTAATTCATAGCATGTACTGCAAAGCCGTGTGTCTCAAGAGCACCGAGGGAAGGTTGCAGCAGTCGCGTTCACACACACACACACACACACACACATACACGCGCGCACTGCAGCCATGTGACAGTTTACATTCCTATCGTGATTCGTAGCAGCTTGTTAATTTTTTTTTCTTTTGGAACTGAACAGAGCGGGGACTTGTTTGATGAGGACCGAGCGTGTATCCAAAGCTCCAAACGTTTGCAGATCTCATTCAGTGAGGGACGTTTCACTGCTGACGACCGTTTCCCCGTCCAACCCACTGTCACCCTGACCGCGTTTGTTCATGTCCAATGATGAACTGGCTCAAAATGACACTGCAAATCAGCCAAATTTGTGCATTCACATGGAAAATACGCATAGTTAAGTAGGAAACACTGAAAGCAGCAAAAGAAGACGTACATTTTCTTCTCATGGTTGCATCAATCAGTTATACCGGAGATCGCACATAAATGTACCAGCTCATAAACATACCTTCTTGCTACAGCCCCGGCACGGCGCTTTGTATGAGGCCAGCTGCTTCTCCACGGCGGAGGAGCGCTCGACTTTCTTGGGGTCAAAGGGGACACGACAGAGAGGGCAGAGGGGCGAGGTGACCTGAAGGCATGGCTGCAGACACTCCCCGCAGAACCTGGGCCGGAGACAAAGAGAGAGAGAGAGCAGGGGAAGGGGAGTCACTTCACAATTCGTCTGTACCTATATATGTGCAAGTACGTGAACTTGGCATGACGTATAAATCAAGCCACCTTCTAACATAACAAAAGAAGAGTCTCTCCTGCACGTCAGAGAGCCGGACTTGACTGCGTCGAAACAATCACGACCGGCCGCCTCCCACAGAGAATCCCGCGAACCGCGTCAGAGCACGCCAGTGGAAGCGCACCGCGGGCGGCCATGCTTCTTTTACACCTCGCGCGCGTCGTGAAACAACTTGTGCAACATGACGGCGACAGCGCGCCAAACGAGAGCACAGGAAACGCGCGTAGCCTCGGCAGGCGCTTGCAGCGGAGCCGCCCGCACCAGTCGCACGGTCCCGTTTTACTCTCCCGAGTGGCCTCACTGCAAACCACTGCGTTCTTTCGTAATGGCTTGATGGATGAATCGAACTGTCTGACCAAAACCTACGAATGTAGGATGACGGGATGGCGCTATTTATTGTTTCAACTTTCTAAATGTGGTTTGGTGCAGGTGGCAAAATGGCGCTAAATAAAAAAAGTAGATCACTTGGGGTGCTTGTTTTTCCCCGGCAATCAGAGGCGGCTCTGCACGAGGGCTGCTGGATTCAGCCCAGGCTGTTGAATAGTGGAAGGGAGTGAATTTCGCAGTGTACTTATGTGCGTCACAGAGACCCTGTCACACTTCCAAAAACATTTGAGTTGCGAATGAAAGTGTGACAAAGATCTATTCCAGGCAAACACATTGTATCCACAGCGGATAAGGAGATGGGCAACGATCAGCAGCTCCGGCGTTCGTAACGCCACCATCTCCAGAGCTTTCATCAGTCCCCTCCGGCTGGACGAGTAAAAATAGTTGCACTTTCCTTTAACTGGAAATAGAACTGAGGCTACATGAGGTTTAGTCTGCTCTTTTGTTGTTCTTTTTCATGTCCATGCTGTGAAAAGTTACAGCAGAGAGACGCCGCTCTCAATTTTAAAGAGAGGCGGAAGACAGTGCAGCTCAAATCTTGTCGAACGGAGACCTGCTTCCTCTTACTCTTCGATCACCAGGCAGCTGCTTGGACAATAAAGACATAAGTTTGCCGAAATCGGCCGACTGGCTTATGGTTTATGGTCTGCAGCCTGCTGTCACTCATCAAAACACACAATGAGTCTGTGCAAAAGAAAAAAAAACATTTTTAATTGGTGTGAAAATGACACAGAAATTATGTGTGTTTTATGTAAATTATTGCAGAATTAAAGACTCTCAAGGTAAGACAAGAGTTTAAGAACCTCAGATTCTCCACCGTAGCTTACTATTATTGCTACTGTTTACTATTATCATAATGTAATTTCCCAAAGAGCTGAGATGTTGTGTACAATGTAAACAGAAACAGGATGTGACGACCTGCAAAACACAGAACACTCATGTGTAATTGAATATAGCACAAAAACAACTTTTCAAATTGTGAAACTGAGCATTTTCATTGTTTTTTTTGAAAATTATATGCCATTTTTTTAATTTAATGCCGGCAATATTTTTCAAAAAAGGCAGGAAAAGTTGTAAATTGCTAAAAGAAAACACCAGGTGGAACATCTCATAATTAATTACTTTAACCGACCGCATTTCATTAACATGATTGGACATAAAAAAGAACTAGAAATCATCTTAAGGACCTCTGATGGGACTGCGTTAAAAACAGAAATGATTCTGTAGCGACATCACAGGAACAGGAACACTTCCAAAACCATCAGTTGAGGTCTTGCTCATTTCAGTTGGACAATGCTGAACTGCATTCTGCATGTACTACTACACCAGCATGGCTCTGTAGGAAAAAAGTCTGAAGAGTCCGGCTGATAAATGAACCGACGTGTCGGCAATCCCGACACAAGACATTTTGTCACCAATGAAAATGTCAATCAAATTATTGAAAATGTCAATCAGAAAAAAAGCAGATCAAATCCTACATCAGGCAAGAGTGAAAAAATGTCTTCACTTTCAAAATTACAGCCATCTGTGTCCTAAACCCTAAAACATAAATGAGAGGTTAAAAATGCCAACTTTTTTGAAATGTGTTACTGGCATCAAATTTTAAATGTGTATATGGTTTAAAAAAAACAAAACATTCTTTTTCAAAATTTGACATGATTTCTTTGGGTTCGTTTCAATTAAATATGGGGTTTCAACATCTTGCAAATTATAGTGTTTTGTTTGTTTACATTTTATGCAAGGTCCCGACTTTTTTGGAAATAGGGTTGTACTTCCCATTATTGTTATTGTTTACAGTTATTACTTCCACTATTGTTCTTGTTTACTGTTATCACTTTCGTTTTTATTATTGCTAACAACTATAACATTCCATTATTGGTGTGGTTTATTTTTATTATGTCCCATTATTGTAACTGTTTACTATTAATGCTCTTCACTTTTTTTATTGTTTAATCTTATTACTATACATTAGTGTTATTGTTTACTGTTGTTAATTTGATTTTACTTCTTACTATTGTTACTTACTAATATTACTATTATTCGTTTCCATTGTTGTTGTTTACTCTTATTACGTTCCATTATTGCTATTGTTTACTGTCATGACCCTCCATTATTGTTACTTTTAATTATTATTGTTTATCAAGATTGTAACTGTTTTTTTACTTATCATTATTGCAATTATTTACCATTATAACTTTCCATTCCTTTTCTTATTCACTAATATCGTAATTTTGTAGCTTTTTTTCCCAACTGTGGTGATGGACTGTGCGTCAGTGCGGCTGCTGGAGCTGCTGCCTGCTGCTTTGCGCGCTATAATCACGCGTAGCTTTCATTAGTATTTATTACGTGAGCCACACCGGGTCACAAAGACTAACGAGGGCGTCTGCGTCCCTGAAACAAAGCAGCTGTGTATCTCGGCTCTTGTTCACACACACACACACACAAACAAAAACGCACACACACACACACACACACACATCCAAACAAGAAGCAGCTACTTTACGTGTGAGCGCAGCTGGCGATGCTGACGGGTTTGTGGTAGACCTCCAGGCAGATGGGACACGAGAACTGACTCTCGATGCTCTCCGCCGGGGCAGCCAGCGAGCCCGCGCCGCTGCTCGGGTGATGCTGCTGCTGCTGCTGCTGCTGTTGTTGTTGCCTGAGCTGGGCGCTCGCCGAGACTAAGCTCCGGAACATCGCCATCATGGAGCCACACAGGATCTCTGACGGTCGACAACTGCTCGCTTGCCCTGCGAGGGGAAGCTGTCCGGCGGCTTACAGCGCTGCTAGCGGGCGCCTCATCCGCGCAGGGATTCCAAGAGGTCTCGCACGAACATGCACTCGGTCTACCGTGGAATAGCGATGTTCAGCGGCGAACAGCATGACACATGACCGCCCGCTGGCTGGCGAGGACATGCCGGAGAGGTAAACATTGGAGGCAGCGCTCGTTGGCTGGCGTCGGCGCGGAGCTCCGAGGTTGACCTGAATAAAAGCAGCGATCTGTAAGCCAATCGGGGGCCAGCAGCGCCGCTCCGCACGCTTCTCAGATCGGCGCTCGCGCGTGCGGCACGAGCGGCGACAACAAAAGCCCCTGCGCGCGCGCTGCATCATGGGAGATGGCGTTTGCTTTTGGTGGTTTTGTGCCCCGCTCGCGCTCCTCCAGAACTACAATCCCAGCTGCCGGTTCGGACGTGTACGGTAGCCGACACGGAACAAAACTTGTCCGTGTCCCTCGCATTGTCATCGTTTGTGTTTAACCTCCTACCTTCTGAAATCGTCGTAGCATGGTGTTGTTTTCTTTTGACAGACAGCGCGTTTGTTTTTTTCCCCCCTACAGTCAGAATCACTGGCATTAAGTAATACAGGGATCTAAACTGTGGGATTTATTAATTTGAAAATAGAACCGATGAGACCACAGTGCTGAGCCTTATCCAGTTCAAATTTGAAAACAATACCACAGGAGATACATGTGTTGTTATGTTTTGGTGTGTTTTTCTAAGGTTATGCCGAAATGAGTTTCAAAAAAGGCACTTTGGACACTTCATAGCTATATAGAAGAAAAAAAACTCATCACAACTGAATAAATTAGATAACTAAGTACCTGAATGAGGAAACTAGATATGACTTACTTAAGGTTCTTAAAATTGTTTCACCTTTCATACAAAATATTTCCTCCGTTCTTTAGTTAATAGGGTACACGGGATCTAAATGATGCACCAAAAACTGAGACATCCTGGCTTTTTCTTTTTCAAACACATTGATCTGACTGTTGCCCCCTGTGAAACACAGTTTATAACCATAATGACATCATTACCATGATGAACATGCCTGTCTTCATCAAAAATTTGTACTATGTTTAAAATATACACAGCAGGGATATATACGTACACCGATCAAGCATAACACTGCATGTGTACCATGGAATATAATCCAAAATGCAATTAATTCTCTCTTCAGAAGATGTTTTGTGTTGTTTTTATTGAATCCATTTGAGACAGGCGTTGACATATTCTAATGATTGTTATTAGGACTGTAATTTGTGATGCTGTTGAACAAAATATTAGGGGCACCTCTCAGTATAACCCAGCAAAACAGCCTCACATGTTACAGCCGCACTAGCAACCATTAAAACATGTCGACGCTGCTCTGCAAAAACAAATGAGTGTCAAACATTATTATTATTATTATTGTTATTATTATTATTACTGTTGTTGTTGTTATTATTATTATTATTATTATTATTATTATTATTATTATTATTATTATTATTATTATTATTATTATTATTATTATTATTATATGTTTGCTATTCATGCTATCTGTTAAAATTTCGAAATCAGAGGGTTTGACTTTTGTCCTCCATACCAGTAGGTGGCGGAAAGTCCCCTTTTCGCTGTTGGCCCGCCGCCCAGAGTCAGCTCAAAAGAGAACTTCCCGACGTCATCAAAAAGTGCCATCACTTTTACACACGCGATCATCTCCAGGATGTTTGTTTACTGAAACCAAGTTTGAGTTTGTGCCTTTTAATGTAACCAAGAGCTATCCGGTCACTATCAAGTGTCGTCGCCACAAAACAAAGTACGGCGGCCCGCGAGCAGCTAAAAAAAACAAACAACCTCAGTGTTGCACTCTTCTCCTTTCCAACGACTTGTAAATAAGTCCGTTGTTGACGTTGTTTTCAGTGTCCGCCGCGTTGTGTTCGCGGTGAAACGTCGTTTTGCGCAGTCAGGAGCCTTCGCGATGTGCCAGGTGGAGGAGGAGGACTATGGCGGGCAGCTGGAGCGCGAGGAGCCGCCCAGGTGAGGCAGACCGGCTCGCTCCGAACCTCAGGAGCACTCGAGGTTCTCACTGTTACCCCGCTGAAGTCAGTCCATCAAACCCCACAACACCGAGGTTGCGTCTGACTGTATTCCAACTGTCGTCGTTTTTAAGTCTAATTTTGGGAATATTTTTAATTGTATAAAAAACAACAACCCACAAACACACCACGTGTCTGAGTGAAAAGGTTGCCCCTTCTTTGCAGTCAGGGATCAGTCTTCATGGAGGTTAAACACAGAACAATGTCGCGGATTTGGCTCATCCCTGAAGAATAACACCACTATCCCCCACACGTGCAGACGTTTCGTTACACCCCAGCTGTAGACTGCAGACCTTGTCATGGACCTAAAGCAGAAAGACGCAACTTAAAGGCTTTGTTGAAACTTTGTGTCCGGCATCATTGACAGAGCTGTAATGTGGCCGTGTTCCGTGTACACACTCGCCCTCCAAGTATGAGACATGACTCCACCTTTAATGGTTCTCATGATTGTCCCCACCTCCCCACATTTTTTTTAGTGTTTCTAAGAAATGCGTCAAATGCAAAGAGGCGCTCGCAGCCGTGGTCATCAGAGCGGGCGACGCATACTGCAGGTGAGACGCCCGCCATAAACTATCTGGTTAGTGTAATGGTTGACTCATTGTCCCTTCAGTCTATTTTAAATTTCCTCAGTTCCGTCAGTGCAGCCGCTGCCGCGTCTCCTTGCGCTTCTCCACTGTTGCTGTTTTTATTCTGCTATCATTTACAGCTTGTTTTTTTTTTGTTTTTTTTTTTGCTTTCCCGGTTTGTTTTTGCGCCCGCCGCCGGGCAGGTGTCGCGCCAAAGGCCGACCAAGGAACGGGAGAGTCGCGTCATTCCATCGGCCTGATGGCTTTAAATGCGAAAAAGCCGCAGGAAGTCGACGGAGCAAGGCCCCGAGGTTACTGAAAATGGTTGTTGTTGTAGCGGCGAGCTCGGCGGCGGAGCGGCGAGGTCGGCATGGCGGCTGTTGCGCCCATGAACTTGGTTCCGCTCGAAAGCGCCGACCTTACGAGACGTGTGGCGTGACATCTCCGCTTTAACGTGGTCTGTAAACTCATGCTTTCTTTGTGTTGTTCTGCTGTTCAAAGGGACTGCTTCAAAGAGTATTTCATCCACAAATTCAGGGCCATGCTGGGTAAAAACAGGATCATTTTCCCGTCGGAGAAGGTACGCTGTTTGCTTTATGCCGCTCCCTCTGAAATACGCGCCAATTTCTGTCTTGACGCGGCGTTGCCAAGTAAGCTTTTGATCATTATGATCAGAAACTTAGATTGGTTAAGGAGTGACGCTGATACCGGTGACAGCCGCACGCCCCTCTGTTTGTCGCAGGTGCTGCTGGCTGTTTCTGGAGGACCCTCTTCCTGCTCAATGCTCAGTCAAGTCCAAGAGGTTCGTCCGTCTCTGCCTGTTGCGTCCATGAAAGCGTCTGTCAGCGCAGCGAACAAGCGTTGCCACCCACAGAGTCTTAGGAGATCATCATCCGGCGTGACTGCTCGTAGAAGCTATCAGAACAGGCGCATTCAGGCGCATGTTTTTGGCCCCCGAGCTGACTCTCAGTAAGCTGCAGCCCCCCCGGTGTGAAGTGATGTAGCTCAACAGTGACCCGCCGAATCTTGAAATAGTTTGGTTGAGGCTGCCTTCAGGTGCCTTTTCACAAGCGTTTAAACCAGAGGCGGCTGGTGATCATAAGTTATTTTGGGGGGGCGTACGAAAAACGAACCGATCTCAAACGTTAAAGGTTATTTTTCCGGCGTCCCAGATGGGAGGCTCACTCTCATAACCGTTAATTTGGCATCGCAGAGGCAGTGTTTCCCCGATGCTGGCAAATTAATGGGTTCTCCCAAGCTTGATGATGCGCTGATCATGTGAATCAGGTGTGTTGGAGCAGGGAGACGTTCCAAAAAAGTGTAGAGGACCAGGATTGGGAAACGCTGCCCTAGACTCGAGCATTAACAGAAAGGTGTGTGTTCTAAAATATTGAGGACTAAAAGATTTTTACCTCGTTTTTACATTTACAAGTGAGGACATTTTCGGAAAGTGAGCACATTTTAGGTTTGCGGGTTAAGACTCACTTTTAGTCTAACGGTTAGAACTAAGCAATTATAAGTTAGGCACTTAGTTAAAATGCTTATGGTAAGGGGAGAGGGAATGCATTATGTCACTGAACGTACCCGCTAAGATGGAAGGACGCGCTTGTGTTCGTGTGTCACAGGAAACGTAGCGACAGTAAGACTTTTACCGGCACCGACGGCCTTTTTCCTTTTTCCAGGGTTTGAGTCAGAACGCCCACAAGAAGCTGCGCTTCGCACCCGGGATCGTCTACATTGACGGTAAATCGAAACGGCAACATTTTAACGTTGACGCGCGTCAAGGCGCTTTTCGCCAAATGGTTGACCGGGTGACCGTTGCCGCGTCCAGAGGGTGGCGCCGTGGGCCAGTCGGCGGAGGAGAGACGCAAGGCGGTGGCCCAGCTGCAGGTTGTGTTCAGAGCCACCGGGTTCCCCTTCCACATCGTTCCTCTGGAGCAGGTCAGTCTCTCACGGCACCTGAACTCATCCTGCACTGCAGCTTTAATCGCATTCATTCAAGTTAAAGCTCTTGGATTAAAAGTCTACACCTCTCACCCCCTCCGTCCCTCTCAGGTTCTGGACCTCCCCAGCTCGGTCGTGGTGGCGGTTCCGTCTCCCGCGCAGCCACCAGCCGGCACCTACAAAGCCGCCGTGGATCGCTTCATCCAGAGCGACGGCGGCGGCGGCGGCTGTCTGACGCCACAGGCGCAGGATGAATCGGCGGCGGCGCCGGATGTGCCGGAGTCCCGGATGCAGTCGCTGCGGCAGCTGATTGGCTCGGCTCAGACGCTGACCGCCAGAGAGGACCTGCTGAACACGCTCAGGTCGGAATCACGCCGTGGGGAGCATCTCATGGACAGGAAGTGACAAGCTTCTGACTCGTTCTTTGTCTGCTCGCTGTACTCTGGGCCGCCCTTGCGAAATGTGGTGTTTTTTTTTTTTTACCATTATTTGGTATTTTCACTGTGTGGTCAATGCAGGATAGCAAGGTCCATGAGAGGTACATTTTACGTTCGGCACAAAAATGAATTGAGTGGCTGGTGAATAATTTGGAATCACAGTGTCGCGGCATGTTTACGGCACAGCTGTTTGTTGGGGGTTTTTCGTGACCGTCGTTGCCCACCGCGTCATTGGTCCATATGTGGTGACGATTTGAGCCGCATATCTTCCGATTGGAATAGTGTGTTAATTAAAAAGTGCAATTGGGACGTTTTTTCAGAGTAAAAGGGCTGAATCTGAAGTTATTCATTCACGTAGTCTCCCTAAAGTGATACCAAAGATGAGCTTGCATGATAAAAAATTAAGGCAATTACTTGTGCTTGACTCGTTTTCATGGTTGGCTTTAACGTTCTTCGGTACTCTCGGTTTGCCTTCTCGTGGCAGAAGAGCCAAGAAGCTAATTTTGGACGCCTGCGGTACGTGGAGGTGCCTCTTTAGGCAACACTGACCGCGCTCGTGTGTGTGTGTGTGTGTTCCGTCCCGAAGGCAACACCTGCTGGTGCACACCGCTCGGGCTGGAGGCTACAGCAAGCTGATGCTGGGAGACAACTGCACCAGACTGGCGGTCAAGCTGCTCACCAGCATATCACTGGGCAGAGGAGCGCAGCTGGCTCAGGACACCGTGCGTACGCGGTACCTCCGGTGCTGATATGTGACGGGAGAGAGCCAGGTTGTAGAAGGGTAACGCGTGTGTGTGTGTATGTGTGTGTCTGTGTGTGTGTTCACAGGGTTTCTCAGACTCGCGGTACGGCGACATCATATCAGTGAGGCCAATGAGGGACTACTCTGCTAAAGAAATAGTGTACTACAATCATCTGTTCGGCGTTCCATCAGTTTTCGTACCAGGCCTGGACACTAAGGTAAAGATGGGATCTTAAAAAAAAGAAGTCTACTTTCAAGATAACGGCTTTAGAGAAGGACCGCGCCGTGGTCAGTGTTGGTAGGTCATATCAACATTTTAGAAACCAGACCAGTGCATGAAAATGTGGTCAGTTTGCTGCAGAGGTTAGTCAGCGGTAGCAGGTCTCCGTTCTGGTCCCAGTAATATTTGCGGTTGAAGTCCACTGAGGTGGCAAGTCGCGTGACACGATTTTTAGCGACGTGTATTCACAACCACGCGAGCCCCTGGTGCACAAATCCAGCCTGGATAATGAGGTGGTGCCAGTGCCGGTTCGCTGAATGATGGCTGGACTGCGCTGGCGTGCAGACAGCATAGACGTCACTAAGCTCCCAGCAGACCTTTCACAAAACTCCCAGAATGTTTCCTTCTTTTTTTTTTTCTTTTTTTTTTGTCTTATTTCTGCGGTCGCTCAAGCCGGCTACAAGCAACCGAGCACCCCGAAACACTGACACGGGCGTTAACAGCCGCACGGGAGGAAGCAGACGCAAACACCTGAACCTGCCTTGCGACTGAAATGTGGCGCGGCGTCTCCTTTTGGGACGATCCGCATGTTTTCGGTGGACGCTCTGGTCCAGAGAGATCAGTGTCAGTCAGGTGTGGAGTTGAGAGGAACCACGGCGGAGAATGTCTGTTGTGCCGGCGACCCACAGGACAACAGACTCCGCCGCTGGCAAACGCCTCCATGCCTCAGGGGAGTAGAACCGCCGCTCCTCTTCTTAAAGGGACAGCTTCTTTTCCCGAGCGTGGTTGCCTGACGTGCTGACGCTGCGCATGCGCTCAGTTCGGAGAAGCCCGGCGCGAGTACGTTAGCTAGTTCAAAACAGGCTCACCTAAAAAAAAAAAAATAAAAAAGTCTAAGTTTATGTTACAGTTTGAATATTTTCACGAGTACGACGGCTGACAAAACATGCAGCTCCAAATAAAAAGGCCAGCGACAAGAAATGAGCGACTACGATTGTAGCTCCTAAACGGCTCCTGAATTCAAACTGAGATTCTACTTCAACTCCATCTGGGATTCTTTACAGTTGTTTTATTTATTTTTTTGGACCAAATGGACCAAATGGACCAAACTGCATGTTTGGGGGGGGTGTTGTACTGCGAGCTGATCATAAATATCCAACAGCAAAGACTTTCTACTGGTTTGTAAGCACATCGCGCAGTATTGTTAGATTTATTATTCCTCATGGTGTTTGGTCAGGATGTAGGTTCTGTTTGTTGTCGTTTTAATTTCTTGCTATTACTAACTAAAAAAAAAAATGAGATTAGAAAAATGTTCACAATTCTCAATAGCAGGTTTGATCTGCTGCATTTACCGCGGCAACAGTATGACTGTGATCAGCCTGGTTTAAAATTCTGTGCAGGTGGGAAAAACAAACAAACATGCAGTATAAAACCTTCTGAGTGCATCCGGTCCTCCAGAAACACACCTTTTCTCGGGTGTTGCATTGGTCCTCACACACCAACACGCGTTTGTTTCTGTCCCTCAGACGCTGGCCAAGGCCAGCATCCAGCGGCTGACCGAGAGCTTTGTCACCAAGCTGCAGGCGGACTTCCCGTCCACTGTCAGCACCATCTACAGGTCAGTGTGGTGGTCATGCTCATGTGGTTGCACTCTATATACACACACACGCACACACACACACGCAGACTCTTCCTTTCTCTCGCAAAACAGCATTGTTATTTTAAACCCAG
>CAAKHG010045411.1:12547-23898 GCA_901007715.1 Dactylopterus volitans
GTCCCTCAGACGCTGGCCAAGGCCAGCATCCAGCGGCTGACCGAGAGCTTTGTCACCAAGCTGCAGGCAGACTTCCCGTCCACTGTCAGCACCATCTACAGGTCAGTGTGGTGGTCATGCTCATGTGGACTCTATACACACACACGCGCACACACACGCAGACTCTTCCTTTCTCTCGCAAAACAGCATTGTTATTTTAAACCCAGCCGTGTGCCTGCAGGACGAGCGAGAAGCTGCAGACTGCATGTCGGGCCTCCTCCACCTCCTGCTCCTCCGCCGCCGACCCAGATGACAGATGTCTGCTCTGCATGTGCCCTCTGGACACCGCTGTTGGTGAGTGTTCAGTGGATGAATGGTGTCAAATAGTGGTAAGCGATATTGCAAAATCGATTGGATACCAAGTACATGCAGCTCCAGCACTGCCGATAGACACTTTTTACTTAAGAGAAGCAGCTTATGTATTTTTGTGTGGGGGTGAGCGATGCTTCGTAGCTTATGAAGGGAACGCATCGTCAATACGCAAATTTTAATGAAAATTTTGAATTTTCATGATCACTGAGGGACATTCTTTATTCAGTTCTTGTACTTCTGCTGCCGTTAAATTTTTCCTACTCGGAATCTTGTAGCGATGATCAAGTGTTTTTCCAAAATTCCTTAAACGCTCATTTTCAGAGAGGTTGTAGGTCATTTACGATCAGTCCAGCAAGGCTCCTGGTGCTATCCAGAACTCCTGGGGAGTCGCCCAGGTGACATAACAAAATAATTAAGTCTATAACCTATCTGCATGTAGCCTAGAAACAGTATAGGGATGCTGATATTCCTTTGACAGTTGAGATAAAAGGGTTATTATATACAGCCATATTCATATTTCAGGTTTGAGGAATATATCTTGAGTAAATAATCAAGTAAAACTAAGTATCAATCTCATCGCGCAAGTATCAATGAATGCCGATACCAGCGTTACTATCGATGCTGTCGATACTTAAATCGATCCGCCCACCACAGCCAGGAAATAAATCTGGTCATGTTAGACCATGAAGGACACACCAACACGTTTGGATTCAAGGAGGCTTCATCAGAGTGAGAAGGGGCCGTGGACGAGCGCATAACGTAAACTCATCATGTAGTCAGGCGTCCGATTGTTTGTTTGTTTTTTCCCACGAGAAACCTCAAAATATTCCCAAAGAACGATGTAAAAGATGTAAACTCATGCGTATGATGTCCAAAAAAATACCACATCCAAAGATGGCAGTGTTTTGCAATCGAGCGCAGAGGTGAAAGGCGACAAGCACAGAGGGAACGTGGCGATGTGACATGGTTGGGTTGGGAGGACGAGGAGGAGGAAGAAGAAGAGGAAGAGAGAGCGTTTCCAAATGTGTCGGGACAATCGCTGGTGACGGCAACAAGGCCGAGCAGGGCAGCCTTTCATGATCTCATTTCAGAATATGATGCGCCAGAACTAGAAATGATCCCGAGGACCAGACGATGCGTCCAGCAGCTAACAGCCAAACCAGAAGGGAGGGTTGCTGGTTGCAACTCGCAGTCTGACCAGCAGATGCCACTAACGCTTCACACCGGTCCTTTTAAATTGCAGACGGTGCCCAGATGAGTCAGAAATCACATTGACTGGCAGGATTAATATTACACGTTAAAACGTAAAAAAAACTTACTGGACCATGTTTTTCCTTAAGATGAAATGATTCATGACATATGTTCTCCAAAGGGTTTTAACTGATTCATTAAAAACCAACTGGTCGCTTTTAGGAATACAATGTATGCAGAAAAATATTACTGATTAAGGCTGCTAAAGAGGGGTTTGAGCAGAGGATTCTGGGAAGGATGTGCACATAAACACAGCTATTCAGTAACAGTAAAATGAGTACAGTGTTGATTACAGGTGGGCTCGGCTCACCACTGTAGTTTTTGTGTGCTCCCCGCAGCCATCACGGATATAAGCGTCCATAATCCTAAAGCGGTGACATCATCCCTCTGTCTTCCCTCCAGAGAACGCGTCAGCCTTCCAGGCCACGCTGATCTCAGAGCGGCTCTCCCAGACCAGATCCGCAGGCACGAACGGTGCCGCAGCCGCAAGACGACAACCAGGTACGGTGCTTCAGCTGCCGAGCAGTTTTAATTTTATCGTTTAAAAAGAAAAAAAAAAATCACCAGCGATATGCATGAACGTTTTCTAAGGAACCGGCTATGCAATGGCAATTTAATTACAGGCGTAACATAAATCAGTCGTGTTAAACGTGGTATTAATGATGGTTTGATGTGGTTTATCATCTCGGTGCAGCACAGACTCGCATGTTCTTTCCTGTTTCCATTTCAGTTGCGGCGCAGCCAGACGTGACCGCTCCCGCCAGACAGTGCTGTTCTTCCGGAGCAGAGGATTGTGGGAAAACGGAGGCTGGGAGCTGCTGCTCTCCTGCCAGGTGAGCGCCTCAGTCAGTCGGCGACGGTGAAGTGGAAACAGATAGTTGACATATGCGCCGACATCCACCCAAGCAACGTTTGTGTGTGTGTGTGTGTGAGACCATGACAAATAATCCGTCATACAATCCAAAGCGCCTGACTAGGTTGCATTTGGGTCCGTTCAGGTCTTCACCGGATGAGGTGGCTCTCCTCAGTTGTGTATACGTCCATATGCACTCCTCGCTGCATCAGGCGGCGTATATTTAGTACACGGAACCAGCTTTTGTCAAAGCGTTGCTGTGTCTGAAGCGCACCGGGATCTTTGGAGAAAATCCGCCGCGCCTTTTTTTATTCCTTTCGCCCGCCTTCACGCGCGCCGCCGTTTCCCCAGCTCCCATCACCGACTTTTCTGGCTTGATCCTCCGTTGCAGTGCAGCAGAGGCGACCGATGTGAGGAGCTTCCTGTGTTACAGCTGCCAGTTGACCATCAAAGACATGGTGGGTGGATCCAGACACACAGTGATTAGCGTAATGATTTTGAAATCCAATCTGAACTGTTCTTTCCATGTTGGGTGTTCAGGAGCAGCAAAATAAGAGCATGCGTGCAGTTCCTTTACAGGAAGGCACGTCTCTGATCATGTTTTTTGTTCCATTTGCCTCCAGTCCTCTGCGGATCTTCTCCCTCAGTACGTCCTGTCAGAAGCTCGGAGGAGGCAGCGGAGGTGAGCGGCCCTTTTGTCGAGTCCGTGTGCCAAAACAAAATCCGACGATTGTCTGAGGAGGCGGCGCCATCCTCTGCCAAAGCCATGTCCACATGCTTAAACGTATGCTTGGCAAATATAACAAGTTTACAACTGCAGCCCTCAACAAAGCTGAAAAGACTTGGAGGCAGCCACTGCAAACAGAACCTCAGCCGTCATTAGTCACTGCGACGCAGCAGCCATGGAGGTAAAATAGATGGCGAGACAGCCGGTGATAAGAGTGATTAGAGTAAAAGGACGTGTTAGACGCTGGTAATTGGTCGTTCATTCACGTCTCAGACTAAATGTGCCGCCCCACCTTGCTGCACTGGAAACTATCGCTGAGGGGTGTCAGAAACGACAATTTCTCATTAAATGCTGCGCTTTTGTCCATCCTAATCTCATGAATTAGGGTGACAATTTAAAAATCCTCATGAAAGGGAAAGATCAGTGCAGGGCTGTCGCTTTGCACTGTTGTGTAAATCTGGAGTGGTGGTGGATGTACACAGGGGACTCCTGCCTCTACCCTCTCTGGAAGAGATGGCAGTTTGATTATAACTGTCAGATTAAAAAAAAAGTTAATCATTTGAGTTTTTCCAAACTCAAATGATTAGCATTTGAGTTTGGAAAAACTCAAATAATGAAGAATCTGAGCATGAATTTCACCGCAGTTCTATTTTGTCGCGCAGGTCTCAGATGAGAGAGCAGATCAGCGGGTTCCTGCTGGATGACGACGAGGAGAATGATTGATGGAGCGTCGACCCGCAGCAGTGAACCTCACACTCACTCGGGAGCAGAAGGGTGTGTGTGTGTGTGTATACGTCACATTTGAGAGGCAGGACACCAACAGGTCACACTCATATCCAGCACGCATTCATACGCTCAGGTGCGGTCATTTTACAGTGACACATCCAGTGGGAATGTGGTTTTTTTTTTTAAACTACTTTCTGCTTGTCAAATGTCATTGTTCAAAGTGAATTACAGAAAGAGAACGATGCTTTTCGGTGTCATGAGACGGCAGATCACAGCTGTGGGAAAGTTTATTTGTAACTGCATTTGCAATAAATCTTGGCGTTTTTGAGGCGACCATCAATGCACATTCTCTGCTGTGGATTCATTAAGAAGAACTCGTCTCATCATTTCGACGACAGACATGCGGAGAATCCCGGAAAACAAAGTTAAATTGGAAGTCGAGCGTCAGAGAAAAGTGCCGTTTTTATTGAAAAGAATGTTGACAGACAAACTTAAGTAAAAGGTCTGATTTAGACACACAAGTATTTACAGGATGATAATGTAAGTCAGATCGCGCTGCTAGATTTTGTTGATGCTCGCAGCCGGCAGGGTGGATTTGTCAAGGTCGTCGAAGTACGGGTGAGTCATGGCCTCGCGGGCGGAGATCCTCTTGGGAGGATTGTAGATCAACATTTTCTACAGGGAGGGAGACAGCGGCTCTCAGGACATTTTACGGGACGTGCGGCAGCGTGACGCCATTTCAGCACCGCGGATGCGAGAGGTCAAAGTCTCGAAATGCTGTGTGACATAGAAGGTCACATGACCGACTGGAGACAGTCGCTGTGGGTCATCCAGTCTACGCATCTATTCACATTCATGTGAATAAACAGAATAAAGGGTCATCAGTTACGCAGGAGAGTACTGGCCAGGCAAGTTGACCTTTTGGATATTACATTTTTCATCAATTTATCTGCATCGTTTGTGTGAAATTGTTTTGAGACTTGCTGGCGTTTCGCTTTTAACGGTCGTGCCGGTCGTCTCATCCTGGAAGCTAAATTTATGTAATTTCCACAGGTATCGTAGCGTGCTAACCTGGGTAAATGCAATCTTATGTTTATTGAACATGGGTTTTGAATGATGTTGGATACCATGTAGGAGGATAATTAAAAAAAGGTTCTTACCGCCAGCAGATCCAGGCCATTCTTATCCAAGTTCTTCACCATTGACGACAGGTTGCCTGACTTCCATTTAGGGAAGGTGTTTTTGTAGTCGGGTAGGCTCTCTACATCGGGCCACACATCATTGTTTGGGGTTCCCAGAGTCCTAGAAACCACAGACAGAGGGATTCTTACAGGGTCTGAATGCAACACCTGCCAGATAGCCAGATATGCCATATATGGAATCACATCTGGACTCAAAGAGCGAACTGCATGGAGGGAAATCAACATTCTCACATCACAGATGATGAGATAGAGGCATGAAAGCAACAATCTTAAGAGTACAACATGAAAATGATGGTGAATAGTTGAGTGGAAGACATTACTGTGAGAAGGGAAGAAGCTATGGAAATTAAGAAATTAAGCTAAAAGGAGGAAGAAGACTCCTACACTGTCGGAATCTAGTTGCTCCCGAGACATTTTTTTTTAATAGCACTAGCGTAAGACTTCAGCTACTGAGTTTGCAGCTGTAGTCAAGTCTTAAAGGCTCGAGTCTGAGAGGCCTCGGACGCACAGATCTATCAGCATCTCCAGCATCAATCACACTCATCCTGGTGAGAGAGCTCATGTCTCCTAAACATGCTCACGTAGGGCGACTTAGTGGTCACAATACGAGCGCACCCCCCCAGTTACTGGAACGGCAGAGAATTCTACAAAGATGCTGCAACAGCAGCAGGAAAACAAAATGCTTCATTCATCTGAACACGGATGAGGCCAACAAAAGACTGAGTGTTGTTACGAGAGACGCAGGAGCTGAGGACCAGCTTGGAATTCTCTGATCATCATCTGGAAGCAGTAAAACCTGGTCACAAGGAGATTGAAGCAGAGATAAATCGTTTGAAAGTAAGTAGTTCCAAGTAGGAAATTATTTTAATGTTTGCCAAACCGGATTACACTAGTGAATCAGCACAGAGGGACCAACGACGGAGAAAACTGGACTGAACCTGAGAGGAAGGTTCAAACGATCTCTTTCGTAAGATTTGATTAATTTGAATTTTGTGCAATGAACTGTAGGTCAAAAGTAAGCTCTCCAAGGATGGCACGTACAAATATGAGGCCTCAGGAGCGAGATTCATGGAGATCAGACAATATTCGTGTTTTAGCATCGTCAGACACACTTGACGTCTGACGTTGCTGAATGCAAAGCGACAAATGAGGCAGTGGAGTTGCACTTCGTGTTCGACGGCACTTTCCAGTTGTGCGACTTACAAATTATGATACGACTGCTACTCACATTAAACTTGTGACTCATTTTTCCACACAACATGCCTGCTAATACAGGCATCCCACTGTTAACTTTTTTGGACAGAATATGTAAAACTTTAGGGTGACACATGAACATTAAGATATCCTCCTTCTGAGCGACTTCTCAAAAAAATCAAAGAAAAAAAATCCTGTTACTTAAAAAGCTAATGTTGACAGTCATTACTTACTCTTACCAAGGTAATGTGTCAACCTGATAAACCTTTTACAATTATGAATACCTCAACTTCCAGTGATTCTATTTTTACTGACATCAATCACCGGCAGTGTCCATGGCAGTAGAACGCAGTGACAGGCGTCCTGCTTTCACAATAAAGCCCCAAACACCAAAGTCTGAAGTTAGAATTGTTCACTGCAGATTTGAATAAATGATTAAATAATGACTGCATACTCATACATGTCAGACGTTTGTGGTCTGACGCTTGTCAAAAAAAATATTGCTTTTCATGGATGCACTAATGAATTTGGTTGATTTGAATGCTCCACTTTGAAAAAAAAAAGGGGGGGCTGCAATGGGCAAATCAGTGTCCTCGTCATATACATTTTTCTCAAGGATGGTTTTTGTCTTTTCAGTTTTATCACGTTTGTGTTTGGTTAGTTTGGTTTTAATTGTTTACTTGATGCTATTAAAAAAAGGACGATGTGATGCCATGACTGACAGCTGCTCTGAGCGAAACAGAGTTGTGGAGCCATTTATGGACCTGTGTTTAGGAAGCGTACATTAAATTGAGAGGGCATATAACCCCAACTTTCTATTATTGAATATGTATTTAAAAAAAAAAAAAAAAAGGTCAAGTGAACCGATGGATGGAATCTTGACACTGTGGCTCCAAATGACGATCATAAACACAAGATGGAAGCATCTGTATCCATGATATTTTTGGCTTCATTTTTGTACAATGGGAGGAAATAGAGGCGTGTTGTACAGAATGCATACAGTCCATGTATCCACGCTGCACGACCTACAGTCCTGCATCGAGAATCTTTCATTTGCTTACATAGCGTCACACGTCACCAGGTGGAGGCGTGACGAGCCTGTCTGCTCTCTGAGCCACAGACGGAACTGGCTTAGAAATGACCTCCCAGAGAAACGAGCCATTTTAGTTGTTTGTTGTAGCTACCAATGAAGAAGGCGGCTAAAAAAAAGTTACAGGACGGACTGGAATGTGCAAGCAGCAGGTACTTTCTGTTCTGTTGCCACATATCTTCACAGTGTAGAGGGTGTTTCCAGTAGTGTTCACTATGTTCTGTGCTGACTCTGACTTCCCCAGGTTTCCCCCGAAGTTCAAACCAAGCATCAGGACTGGGAGGAATGGTTGTGTGTGTGACTTTGAACATGGCATCGTTGTTGTTGCCACACAGGCTGGTCTGAGTATTTCAGAAACTGCTAATCTACTGAGAGATAATAGCCAGTGAGCAGCAGTTCTCTTGGAGAAAATACCTTGTTGATGCCAGAGGTCAGAAGGGAATGGCCAGACTAGTTTGAGCCGATAGAACTTTCAGCTCTGCACTCAGCATAAGAATTTCATTTCTATGGTAACACTGTTACTCAGTTGTATAGTGTAAAGTGTTGTTACAGATATGGACAGTTATGTTGCAGTTTAAATGAATCTTTTTTCTGGCAGGAGAATATGTTCATTTATGCCTCAAAGATCATTGGTTTAGATCTAACAACAGTTTTGATAAGCTGGTTGGATACACAGCGCTGGGCTGTTTTTTTTGCATGACTTTAGTCTATTTTCATGCAAGTGTCTCTGAATGAGATGATTTATGAAAAGGAAAACCGTTGTGATTGGAATAAAGTGGCCTGACCTGCCGAGCATTCTCAGAAATGCATGTCAGCATGCTCTGCTGCCTACCTGAAGATCCTGAACAGCTGATCTATCTCGGAGTCTCCGTGGAACAGTGGCTTCTTGGTGGCAAGCTCAGCAAAGATGGTTCCTGTGCTCCAAACGTCAACGGGGGTTGAATATCGGGCTGAACCCAGGAGGACCTCTGGGGCCCGATACCAGAGGGTTACAACCTGGGAAAACGCACACATACACACGCGTTAATTCCAAAGGCCGTCAATTTGTTGGTATTGTTCATTTAACACCCGCTGAGGCCTCTTCCACCTCACTGCTGGCGATGGTCTGACTTATGTATTGCTAGCGTCCACACGAGTCCGGTTATTTAAAAAGATCTTTGAAAATGCAGCCAAACCCCATTCTAGTTTGGAAAAAATAATAATCAAGGGGTGCGTTTAAGTCTTGAAGTGAGACATCATGACACATAGATCCCCGTTCACTTCCTCATAGGGTTTTATCAGCAAGGACCGACAGGCCTTCTGTCCCCCCCAATCGGAGCAATTAAAGCGCACGTATTAAAATCAATCCAGTGTACTGCATTTCTTCAAATGGTGACAGCAGAGTTTAACTTCAACTGAGTCGGGTACCAGGCGGTTCTAAGCGAGTGGCCTTTATGTACAAGTATAGCAGAGGAACTGCCGGCCCAGTGAGGACACCTAAGCATCAGATTGTTCTAGGGAAGATGACGGAGCTGCTCAGTGTGGAGACGCATTGGAGGTGGCTGGCTTTAATCTGAGAGAATGCAAAACGCCTGGCAACCGAGTAGCCCTGCAATGCTTTAAGAAAAATAACTGCCTCTGCTCAGCTCCACAAAGCAGACATTTTTGCTGCACCCTGCCACAAAAACGCTCTCCATTTATGGCACCCGTGTGACAGCTGACATTAAACAAGACTGGGGGTCAGGTTTGTGCTGAAGTATTCTGATGCCACTCAGTTGAAAAATGCTTTCATCATTTCTGACACCAGTCTTTGAGACTGACTCCTGACAGCTGTATTGATAAGCAGAGATGACACAACTTTCCCCAGAATCCCCATGTCCGTTCGGGAACACTTCCACTGGGTCATCGAGCTAAGCAACAGAAATCCCTGGCTTCTTTTTCCCTGTGTTTCTTGCTTTCTAGTCATTTTTTTGCAACTAGGCTTTGCTGGAATGACAATGTGATATGCTGGCAGGATTTGGAAAGAAAGATAACATTGGTTTTAAAACTTTTTTTTTTTTTTTTTTTAAATCAAGGAATATTGGATGTCGCCCCAGTGGGGGATGTATGGATTCTCACCTCGTGGGTGTAGACTCTGACAGGAACACCGAACGCCCGAGCCAACCCGAAATCTGCCAGTTTGATGACCCCTTTGTTGTCAATCAGGAGATTCTGGGGCTTCAGGTCCCGGTGGAGGACTCGGCGACAGTGACAGAAGTAAATGCCCTCCAGGATCTGGTAAAGGTAACTCTACAGAGGTGGTGACAGATGAGAGAGAAATGAACGCAAGATCCATCTTTTCAGTTTGGTAACATGAAAGAACGAGAAAAGTTACCTTTTTTACTTTTTAAAAACTAGGTCACCCCTTTCGAGCATGACACCCATGTCACTACACGCAAGTCATGGTCAAATAAATCAAGATGAGAAAGCTGTCGGGTTTAGCATTGTTTATATACACTCACAGGTCACTTTATTAGGTATACCTGTTCATTAGGTATACTTGTTCAATTGCTTATTAAAAGAAAAAATCTTATTAAATTAGACATAAGAAGGTAGAAGAAAGGTGATTCAAGTGACTTTGAACATAGCACGGTTGTTGGTGCATGATGGGCTGGTCCGAGAATCTCAGCAGCTGCTGACCTACTGGGATTTTCATGCACAGCCATCTCTCGGGTTTACAGAGGATGGTTTGAAAAACATATCCGATGAGCAGCAGTTCTCTGGGAGAAAATGCCTTGTTGATACCAGAGGTTAGAGGAGAATGGCCAGACCGGTTCATGCTGACTCGTTACAACCGAGGTCTGCAGAGGAGCATCTCTGAACACCTCTGAACGTTGAAGCACATGAGCTATAACAGCAGAAGAGGACCTTTTGTTACTTAACTGTTACTTTTGTTACTTATCAAAAAGGTGCTCATAAAGTGGTCAGGTGGTGTACATTTTCCACACGATCAGTATACCAAGTTGCTATTATTGAAATTTTGGGATTAGCAGTACCATTGATATGATTAAAACTGGTATCAGTTACCACTCAGCACGCTTTCCATGGTGATAAAGTTTTTTTAATGCTCTGAAAACTGCAAAGATCAATAGTTCATGTCAGTAAGTAGTGTTAGTGTTCTTGTGAACTGAGGTTCAGCTACATTTTATGATTTCATGCTTCAATATAAAGTGTTGCAAAATGGAGGAGTCATTTTAAGCACCTCTTCCTGAAGTTGAAATTAATCCCATCAATTATACTTTTAGACCACATGGCATAACACAGTTGGAGCACTTCTCTTCTTGGCTCAATAGGAAGCTCTGACGGTTAAATCATAACTAAGCTGCGTTAGAAAATGTGGTTTTACACGCAGAAGGCACCAGAAGCCGAGTGAGGCTCCTAAGATGCACACGAATCATCTTGTGGCAAAACTGATCGAGCATCACGGGTATTTTTTCAGCCCCTTGCGTTCCTATAGTGACAAAAAACTAAAATATGTGAAAATTGTTGGGCATAACCATAAACCAATATTTATAAGTAGAATACAGAAGGTATCATTTGAGTAAAGATTTTAAATGGAGGGAGGGCTGTGGCTCCTCCCACGATGCACTCTGCTCAAATCCAAAATCCTCAAAAGTCACGACAGAGCAGTCGCATGACGACCTGCTGAGTGGTTCATGCACAGTCGGTTACCTTCACCAGCATGGGCTCCATGTACTGGCCAGAGGGGATAGAGTCCAGGTACTTCTTCAAGTCCATGGACAGGAACTCAAAGATGAGGTAGAGACGAGATTCTTGCATGAGGACGTCCAGGAGACTGGGAACACACACACACACACACACACACACACACACAAAGCACTGGTCAATACTATCCGCCGGTGTACATTTTCGCATAGCTTGCTGACTAGGGCTGCAACTAACGATTATTTTGATAATCGGTTAATCTGTTGATTATTT
>CAAKHG010045415.1:0-14836 GCA_901007715.1 Dactylopterus volitans
CACCCGCTCTAGCGTGGAGCCAGCTTAAATAGATTCAGCCGCAATTAGTGGCAACAGGTGCAGCGAATCTCGGCAGATGAGGTGGGAGTGGCAGAACAGAGAGCGTGACAGGACTGCATTAGTTCGTTAGGATAAATCCAGGATCAAAAATTGCATTTTCAATGGTTTTCAACGGGATGTTTTCTGTTGTTCGGAGCAATCGTGTTGATTTTTGTGTAACTTAGCCATTTTCGGCTAATTTACAGAACTGCGATAACATTCCCTAAAATTTTTTTTACAAATGAACATCCTCTGGCATATTTGAGCTATATTCTTTCAACACAGCCAAAAATGGCTTGAAAATAATGAAAAAAATGAATGGCACAAAATGTCCAGAGGATCTCTTAATGGTTATTAATCAAATTTCTTAAGTTCCATTGTTTTCATGTTCATACATTTAATAAAAATTTAATTAAAAAAATGAAGGCATAAGGCAACTAGGCACAAAGTTCTGGACGGACACAAGCTTTTAGTCTAACATGGACAACCCCCGAAATTAAATTGTCATATTGTTATAGATATTTGTTCATATTTGGTTACTGACAGTAGCCTTTTAAGACCGCTTATCATTGAGTTGTTATCTCACATTGATAAATTGTCATGATGACAATAATAGAGCAAATATCGTAATTCAGCGAATACTTGCAGTCCTGAAGCTTGTGGTTGCAAACTTATTGTCCCAGCACTTAGATTCAAAATGATGGATATGGCACGAGACAGTGACTTGGCATGTAATAAATGCGTTCACCAAAAAGACCTCCAGAGACGATACTGAACACATTAAGAAACACCAGAACACTAAAACCATAATTGTGCTAAGTAAAGTGAAGACATGACAAAATCAGTAACAGATTTGGACTCGCGGCTGAGACACCGGCTCCACAGGGGGGCGTCTACGCGCAGCAGGGGGACACCTGAAACCTCCTTAAAGATCTTCTGATGGTCATTTGCGTAATCAGCTGATATGGTGCCAGAATAATGATGGATTAGTGTAAGAGCTGCATCTGGAACAGATATTGATAATTGAGTGTTGACACAAAGTGGGCTCACCCCCCCCCTAACAAAACAGAACTTGGCCGCAACTGAATGTGAAACTCCACCTTTAGGATCGAGAGAACAGTTCTTGCTCACAGCTTTATTTTGCACCAAATGTAATGCAGGTGACGAGGCTGACACACACACACACACACACACACACGCAGATGACTCATGTGCAAGGATCGGGCCGGCGTATGAAGGGACGTCAGAGTTTTAATCAAGCGAAGTAAGGTCCATTTACGAGTTACTGGTCGGGTAAGGTGAACGCAGTCGGACAAGTCCAAACAGCCGGAAAACCACGAGGGATGGGTCGGGGGGGCACAAGGGCCCGTGAGGAAGTGAAAGTAAATGGGTAGAAAGCTTGTCATCACAAAGACAATCTTCATACGTGGAGGTACTCCACGGGGTATGTGAGATTTTTTTGAAAAAAAATTGACAAATTGAAATATAGCATCCACACGAAATCCCCTTAAAAGTAATTATATACTAAATAACTTAGGAGAGTTTATGAATGTCCATTTATATTTTAGTCAACTATGTTGACTTTCACCTTATGATGGTGGAGGGTTTTGAGTGTCAAGATGATCCAAGGAGCTATGTTGCCGGGGGCAGCAGCCCCTGGTAGGGTCTCCCATGGCAAACTGGTCTTGGGTGAAGGGTCAGACAAAGAATGGTATGAAAAACACCAAAGGACCAGTGTGCCCTGCTCGGAGGGGTTACCGGAGCCCCACCCTGGAGCCAGGCCTGGGAGAGGGGCATTTCAGCGAGGGCCCTTGGGGTTCGGTCAGGTCCAGCCCGAGGCAGAGGCATGGGGCCGTCCTCCTGCAGGCCCACCACCTGCAGGAGGACCCAACAACTAACCAGATTGACCACATCTTGATCAACAGCAAGCGGTGCAGGTCTCTTGAGGATGTCAAAGTTTGCCGTGGTGCAAACGCCAACAGTGACCACTACTTGGAGATGGCAAATGTTGCGTTGAAACTCCAGAAAGTAAAACAGCAGGGTCAATGCAGGAGACAACCTGACATCAGCAAATTGAATTGCGGAAATATAAAAGAAAGAGTTTGTGTTGGAACTGAGAAACCGTTTCAGTGTCCTAGGTGCCTTGGCTGACCTAAGTAATGAGGACCCCGATATTCGCCCCAAATGGAAAACCACCAAAAACATCTATGTGGAGACAGCTACCAAAGTTCTGGACGTTCTGGGCTAAAGATCAAAGAACAACAAAGACTGGCTCACACCTAGAACCTAGCAGAAGGTTGAGGGGGGAAAAAAACAGCTTAAGGCAAAGATACTCAACACCAGGTCACTAAGGCTTTAGAAACAGGCCCAAAAAGTCTTTAAAACTGAAGACTAGAAGGTCAAAATAAGCGCAAGGAAAGACAAAAGGTTTTTTTTTGAGATGCTAGCGGGGCACTGTGTACAAAGTAACCAAACTTCCATTTACGTTGAGATGCTGAAGGCTGACCTTAACATCTCAGTAAAGACCTGTTTAAAACCATCTGGGACAAAAACATCATTCCCAAGGACCGGGCCAAAGGACTAATCGCCAAAATCCCCAAGAAGGGAAGCCTGCAAGACTGCAACAATTGGCGAGGCATCACATTACTGTCCATCCCATCTAAGATCTTCTGCAGAATTCTACTGGGCAGAATTGATGAGGAAATTAACACCAAACTGAGGCAGGAACAGGCGGACTTCAGGAGAGGACGTGGATGTACAGACCAGATCTTCACCCTCAGGAGCATCATTGAGCAATGCCTTGAATGGAAAAACCCGTCGTACATAAACCTCATTGACTTCCAGAAAGCTTTTGAGGATCGTGAAGTCTTATGGGGTTCCGCCACAGTACCACCAGTATGAATGCAGTATCCTCATCAATGGCAACATCACAGAGTGGTTCCCCTGTGGAATCTTGTGTACGCTAGGGATGTATCATGAGAAAGACCACCTCAGACAAACCCAGGGGCCTCCAGTGGACTCTCGTCACCCAACTAGAAGATCTAAATTGTGCTGATTACCTTGCTGTTCTTTCTACAAACCTCACCTGCAAGAGAAGATGGATGGGGCAGACAGATAGGTCTGAACATCGAAACCTCCAAAACCCGAGTGATGTGCGTGAACTCAAATTCAGAAAAATGACCACAGAGCAGCAGCAGTGTCGCATCTTGTTTCATCTTCTCTCGCATTTTTTTCTCAGGATTTTTGGTTGTGATCCTGTAAAGTATTACGATGTGCTGCTCTGGATTCTTTTCTTTTTTTTCTTCTTTTGACTATCTTTTGTTTTGGCGCCGACGTAGCAGGAAGTCGGACCTTTGAAATGAGAGAAAATCTGGTTGCTTTTCAAAATAAGGGCATGGTAACACCAGTTAAGTCCATTGGACAAAATGGCCTGTGGGCGGGGTCACGCAGTAAAGACGCTGGTGAACGTAAACAATCATGGAGACCAGCTAGCTGCACTCCTGCTGATGCTAATTTGTTTTATAGATACAAATGTTTGCAGAAAATGTGGATTTCTTTTTCAGATCCTCAGAACTCCCACTTTGTTGCAGGACATCCCACCGCACCTTCATGGAGCCTTGTCCCAAGTTTTTTTTTTTTTTTTTTACCTTGATGCAACATTGATCTGCGGACCACTCCAACTCCTTCTCCCTCATCCTGGTGCCGAATGTATTAAACGATTCGGCATTTTTCCGTGTGTTTTCCAGCGTTCTTTTTTCGTTGCCGTCTGCCCAAATATCCAACAGACATTCCGTCTCTGCTTTGCTCCATTTTGAGCCACGACTCATTTTAAACCAATGGTCCGACAACGTGCCGCTCTCCAGCTGGGTCTGGGTCCAGCTGTTTGGGCGCTCCACAGTTCGATGGTTTGTATTCACGCCAGCCCGAAAGGTATGAACCAGGGTCTGTGAACGTGACGGATCAAAATCGCACAATTACAATGTAATGGTGACAATACTTCGTGAGGGGGGAATACATTTTATCCCCACCGAGGATAAAAAATAAGTCAGCAGAGGGTGGGATGTGTAAACCAGAGGGGGGGGGGATTCCCCACCATGCCCATCCCCGACGAAACACATCCTGAGTATAAGACTCGGAAGAGCTCGTAGCACTTTTGCTGGTCTCCAAACCATCTGGAGATCAGAACAGTACAGATTGAAAACCAAGATCCCACCGATCAGTGCCACTCTATGGCTCGGAATGCTGCCGAGCGGTTGAGGGTGACATGAAAAAGATCAGCGTGTTCCATGACGGATGTCCGCGGAGGATATGCCGCATCTTCTGGCCAGAAAAAGATCTCCAATGACAACCTGGACGACGGACTGCTAGAATGTGGTACTGGAAATTAAACATCGGGGACTCCAATGGCTCGGACATGTACTAAGAATGGACCAAGAGCGGATTCCCAGAGTAGCCACGAGATGGACTCCATGTGGAAAGAGGAAACAAAGGAAGGCCAAAAGCAACCTGGCGAAGAGGTGTGACCTCAGAACTGAAGACCGCAAACCTTGTATGGGGTGAGGCACAACTGGCCTCACAGGATCGGACCAGATGGAAGCAGACAGTCGTAGCCTTATGGTCCACAGGGAACGAAGAGGACTGAGTAAGTTAAGTAAGTAAGATATCAACACAATGGAATGAAGACTCAATAAAGAATGACGGTACGAAGGAAAGTGATCCAAACATCTGTCGTGAGTAGAAATATTGAGGCTGCTAATTACGGAAAACAAACGTGCGTTAACAAACATATCATTAAGCTATGCAGATACCTTCAAGGTATATACTGTCAAGTAACTTGCGCTTCCTTGTGAGTAATTTTTTTTTTGCGGCGTGCTGCCCAAACTGGATCTGTCCGATCACCGCCGTTTGATGTTTTATGGCGGTAGAAGGCTGAACTTGTAATTGCTTTAATGTGCCTAATGAAATTTAAATTGGAATAAAGGCTCACGCCAAAGTTTCCAACTTTGTTTTTGCTGCTGAGAGACAGGCCGCTGAACGTGATACCCTTTTACAAGGTATCATGTTTATCACGTTTTCTGTGGTACATGATACCTTTTATATGTGCCCTGTAATAGAAAATGACTGAACTAATCAGATAACAAGGAGCAGGTGGGGTTGCAGGGAGCCAATTGACTGACAAAGACTGAGTAACTAACGAAGACACAGGTGAAAACAATAACCAGAAAGGAAGTGAAAGAGCAAGAGAGGCAGCTTTGGGCAGAGCTCCAAAGCAAAACAGGAAGTGACTAAGACGGTGTTGGACACAAACCAAGGGTCCAAATCTAGAGTCCGAACAAGGCTTAGGACCACCGCGGCGTAGAGGCTTGGTCGCGCCTCCACTCCCTCAGCTAGCATCAACATGGTTTCATTTTACAGCAGAACCATCCACCTCTGTATTTGCGACCACATGGGAACCTACTTATTTTCTCAATTTCTCTTAAACTTGTTCCCGCTACGCATATTCTAAATCTTGGGCTGAGCATGGTGGTTTACCACGTTTACTCTTCCGCCTTTGCAAGTTTACAGCAGCCAGACGTCCTCTGGCTAATCTACGAGAACCTGCATGCAAGCCAGTTCTTGAATTAGTCGTAGCCGTTAATCGGTCGAGCTGTCACAGTTCTGTGTCCGGCTCTGCTCGTCCAATCACCTCTCCTCTCATGCAGCGTCGTTGCTCTCAGCTGCCCTGCATTTCCACTCCAAGCCACTACAAAGACTCTAAACTCGCACGTACCCATTGCTGGATTGTTCATTTGTCATCCTCATGCAAGACTCTCCGGCGATCTTCCCCCTGCCCCTGACTTACCCTCCTCGTCTGTATCTGGGAGGTCTCCGCAACCTTACCCCACCTCAAGACCTGGTTCTGGCCCCTTGTTTCTGTCTGCCCGTGGCTGTTTGGCGTTGTCCTCCAACTTCTGCCCCTGCCATGCTGCCATGTTTCTTTGCTGCGGTGAGGACCTGAGTACCCGAGTCGGGCCCGAACCTTTTGGAGACCGGAGAAAGAACCGAACTGTCCAGTCATCCGTCTGCGTCCATTAAAGGTTATTACCAAAAGTTCCTGCTTTAATGTGTGCCACATCTGGGTCCTGCGCGCGAGCAATGAGAAAGTGACATGACAGGCGAGGCAATCCATTTGTACGGCACATTTCAGGCAGATCAGGCAACTCAAAAGCTCCTTGCAAACTGATTAAAAAAAAAAAAACTACAAAAACAGAAAACAATGCAAGTCACAGACACATGGAGCGCGTTAGTGACAACCCAAAGGCACACAGTAAAAAAACAATGGAGACCTGACACGATCAATAAAAGCATGCAACAGAGGACATATGATAAAAATAATAAAAGCAAACAATGATGTGCATATTGTAGAACCAATAAAAGCGGAAAATCCAAAACATGCGGTCGGTAATTCAAAGCAACGGCAAAACAAGGGGGTCTTCCGTGGTGGGTCGTGGTCTCGAGTCTCAGCTCTTTTGGCACTTTGTTACACATCTCGGCGGCTGAGGCGCTTCAAGCGGCTTTGCCGATGTTTAGATTTGACTTTGGGAAGGACCAGGAAACCCAGAACCAGCTGACCTCGGGTTTCTGCAATGTTTGTACTGTACTGGAAAGATCTGATAGCGAGTTTGGACTAAACCGTTCGGTGACTCGCTGACAAGTGGTTGTATTTTGAAGTTCATTTTCTCAGAAACTGGAGGCCGGTGTTGAGAATTTTATTTGTTTATTTATTTATTTTGCTGTATGCTGCACTAGCTGGATCTGTCCGATCACTGACTGTTTGATGTTTTATGGCGGTAGAGGGCTGAATCTTGTAATTGCTTTAACGTGCCTAATGAAATTTAAATTGGAATCACGGATTGCGCCGAGGTTTCCAACTTTGTTTTTGCCCTTGAGAGACAAACTTCTGAAATGAGCACACTTATGTAATTGAAAAAACAAAAAAAAAGGCCTGGAGCGACCAGTTACTCGTGCGGTTGATGTTGTGTTTACGTTTCTTTAAAGGGACGATCCCATCATTAAACAATGCCAAACACGCCATTGAGTGGTACAAATGTTGGTAAGATTGTTGCTACGTGATCAAGGGAACAGATAAAATGGGCTCTGGCATTGCTTTAAGGCTCAGACGATAAAAATCCCACAATTCCCTAAATTCATCAGGCCTGCCGTCTGTCTTGGCCACGCCCACTTTTCCAAACTGGGTTTGCTGGCGAGGATAATGAAACTGGAGATCGTGTTACCTCAGGGTGACCTTAACCTTGAGAGACAAGTGGAATAAAAACACCTCCAACCATCAGAATGAAGCCTGAGCAACACCGTTAAGTTGCATTAGCAGTGTTTTTCCTATGAAAGCGGCATGACTGTGGCGTGAAATCAGACGACAGCGGGTTGTTTTTGTTTTTGTTTTTTTATGAGGGTCCCTTCATTAGAAGTTTAGCACATAAACTCTGTCACAGTGTGGTGTCCTGCACCGCTGAGAGTCTGGGCTGATGTCAGTAACTCCGACTGACGGCTGTTGTTGTTGTTTTTGGCAAGTCCAGTTACTACGGTTACTGTCTGGACAGTGTGCAACTAGCAGTGGGCTGTCCTAATGTGTTTTTTAAGACTGCAGTCAACTTCAGACGTCCTTCAAATGTTGGCTAGGCGAGCATAGCTCGTGCCTCTCGATCTGACTCGCACATAAATAGGAGGAGGTACAATCTGTACCTTTGAGTTGTCAGTCGTTTTAAGTTTTGAATGGTGTAAGCCAATAAAAGTATGCGAGGGTTGTAAAACAAAAGACTGAGGGACTGCTTATGACGATGGAAAATACTCTCAAGCGTGATTGCAACCGATACAAGGAGGTCTGCGCCAAACAGGACTTGGACCATTTCGGGAGAGACCGAGCCAAGTCTCTCGAATGGTATGTGGCGAAGAACAACATTCGGGTCTCACAATACAAGACCAGAGATGTTATCAGAGTTGATATTTAGGTGAGCATGGTTAAGAACTTTGGAGAGAGTTGTCTCAGAGCTGTGGTTGGACCTGATTCAAGACTAAAACATCTAAGACACGTAGCGCCACGGCCGAGGGAACGAGATGACGATGCTGGACGGACCCAAATACGGGAGAGGGAGCTTCACTCATGAGAACTGCGATGTTGTGGTTAATGAACAAAAATCCCCAAAAACGACAGGCAACACAAACCAGGACAACACAAGGACCTGACGAGGACGGACCCAGCAGACAGGACTTAAACCCTCAGCGACCCAAGTGGGTCAATATTTTTTACCTCTTCCACTCATGGCGTGAGATTTTCCAGAAATTAATGGTTTGGATTGAGGTTAAAAATTGCAACCTCATTTCTCATCACACCTTCTGGGTCTGGTCCACACCCGGGACCCTTGGCCCAAACAGGTCCCCATTGACGCACATTCAAACCACATTTTTTGGATTTACTCCAGTTTATCGATCACATAAACTGATACCTGCAACTACATTTTCAATCTGAGCCTCTGAGGTGAACATGGAATTTTTTTGACATTTTTTTTACAAGATTACATATTTAACCACTAGTGGGCAGCAGAGCTAATATAGAGGTCCTAGGTGTGATATTTGATATAAACTTGTACTGCTCAAAAAATAGGGGGTTCTATTTTGACAAAAATGGCTTAAAAATGTAAAAAAAAAAAAAAAAACCCTTAGATTTCCGATTAGGGCTGAAGCTGATTAACAGATTTAAGCTTTGAAAGTGGAAAAAAAAACCCAAAAATTATAGCAGTTTTTCTGAAGGGACCCGTGTGGGTCCAAAAGGTCTTGAAAGGTGTGTGTGTGTGTGTGTGTGTTTTTCTGGGGACCCCGGAGGGTTAAACACAGACACAAGGAACGGGCGAGAAGACCAAAGGGAACAGGGCAGAGCAAACAACAACTCCAATCAACAAATGTGACAGGAAGTTGAACCAGACATGAGACACGAGGGCAGGACTGCAAAATAAAACGGTAAACGAACACTAACAGAGCTCAAAGTAAAAGTCCAAACTGAGGACTGGCGGTCTCAACCAGGACGTGACCAAAATAAGCCCAAATCTAAATAATATCAATAATCTGCTGACGGAAGGCTTGAAATCGGTCTTAAATGATTTAGTGCAGATGCAACCACTTAATAACATGACATTTTAAGGGCTTTGGGAAAGACCCCTGACAGTAGAGAGCAGTGGCTAAAAACATGGAGGGTTCAAGATGAAGGATAAAGTTCGGAGGGCACCGGCACTCGTGGATCGGTGAAGGGTAGCAACAGTGGTAAAGACTGTTAAATCCCGAATGCTGCAATTTTGAGCCCAAATAGCAACCTGGGAGGCAAACTTCCTGGAGGTCACGGTGAGTCTCAACCTCGCTAATAACTCTCAATGTTTTGGAATTGAAATTGTCCAGCGGATGTGGTGGGATCTTTGGTGATCTCCAGGTGAAGTAAACGACCATTTGCCGCGCGCAGGGTCTTTAACGCGCTGGAAAAGCCCAACATTTTTAAGAGCACTTATCAGTTTGGGGTACATACCCATCATTTGCATTATCAGCATGGAGAGCACGTCTGAGGACTCACAGAGTGTGTTTGAATACTTTGGTGGTGTAGTTTTTGCATTGCTGAGCGATATTAAAGGGCGTCAAAGGCGGCAATCTTTTAACACAGAAGGTAATATTTGAATTTGATCTCCTTTTCCTGTTCCAATCGCACCCTTGTAGTTGCGGTTGGTGGGCACCGACTCAATGAGGGTTGCAGCCATGTTATTTCCGTCAAGCCAAGTTTCAGTAAAAACTGTAATGCAAGGTTTATGACCCGTAATAAAACATTTATTAAAAAGCAATTTGCCCTGTCAGGATCTTAAATTTCCCGTGCCAAATCTGCCATTTCCAGGCAACGCAGACTTTAGACCGCTGGCGGGGAGCAGCAGCGAGGTTTGAACATCGTACGGTTGGGTCTCCAACGGGAGTCCGCGCCAGACATGTTCGGGAGCTAAGCGAGTGGAACTAATCTGACCAGGGATTGAACTGGGTTGAGCCGGGTTGGGCAGGTGCCGGCAGCGCTGATCGTCAGGAGACGTTTGTGGAGGCACGAGGAGCCAGAGGGGGCCCCGAGCTGGAGCCGGACACCCTCCAGGACAGAAGCCAAAAAAACAAAAAAAAGCAGCAGCTGAGTCAGCAGGATGGGCGCAAACGGGGGTAAGCGGCGGGCGGAGGCCGCATCGGCCCGAGCGCCACCGTACTCCGGCACTGGCAGAGGTGCCCCGTGCAGGGCTTCCGGTAACAACTGGCTTCAAGAGTCTGCCTGCGTCCTGGATTTTGTTGGCTGGAAATCCTACGTTCTCCAAGCGATGGCGTCAACTTGCGCCGCCTGATGGTGAGCTAAGTTGCTTGCCCTATTTCTTAAACTTAAATTTCTAAAAACGAAAGGAGCGGATGCTTGACGGCTAAAATGATTTATCTGACGCTTGGTTCCGTGGCCAAACCGCGAGGACGGCTCCCTGTTTACAGCCAGTTCTGGGGCACCCTCCCACCCCCCCAGGCTGGCCTTCCGAATCCCCAAGCCAACCTTCTCTTCCCAGGCGCTCAGGATCAGGATTGGGACACCCTGACCCACACAGACGCAACACAACTTTGGAAGTGAATACAAATGACGTATTTTTGCTCATTTGAATTATGCAAATGACTTTTCTTTCAGATTCATTTGTCCCATCTTAATTATTTATGTCTCAGGTTATCAGCTTGGTTGGTGGTGAAAGTCCCAGTGGACCCCCCCCCCCCCCCCCACCGTTGCTAGTTGTTCTAGCTCAGGTTTGTCCTGCCAATTACAAATCAACAAATCGTTTCTCTATTCTGAATCGTTCTTTCATTTTTCTAGCTATTGTTGTCTTCTGCTTCAGCATGCTGGGTTCCTCTCACTCTTCATTCAGACCCCTCTCCGCTCTTGGCCTTATTCGGATGTAGGATCTGAACAGGTTCTCCCTCAGACCTCCGTCATGGATCGTCACTCATCTTTGCGTCACACTGCAAATATGTGGGAACTTGTCAATAAGTGTGTATTACTCATTTCCCATGTGTGTCCTGTCCCAGGTTGCCACGGTTGAGAGGAAGTGGTCCGGCGGCTCCTGGTGACGCCTGAAGCTGCAGTACATTTTTTGATATTGATTCCCGAGTTTTTAGCGGAGGTTTTTGTTCACTCTCCTCGGGGGTCGAGGGTCAGAAGGTGTCGCAGAGTGATTTGAACTTACTTGACGCCAGATGCAAATGTAAACACCTAAAGTACCTCTGACACATTCCGGTTTTAAACTCTCTAAACTTCACACTCGGTGAAGTGAAAAACTAGGCGTAAGTTACCTATTGGCTGATTTTTTTTTTTTTATTATGATTGAGTTTTTTCTGATTTAAGCAGAATTTGCAAACTCAACGTTCATGGCTCCACGGAACTCCGTCAAAATAGTGGTGTTAAAAACCCGGTTGGTTTTATGGACTCGGGTTCATCTGAGTGACTCACTGACGTGATCAAGTCAGTCACTTGAGTCAGTTTTGTCCCTCCAGGATTAATAAAGTATTTCTGATTCTGATTCCCCCCCCAAAAAAGTGTCACAAATGCAAAGAAAATGTAAAATGTGAAAATAAATAATAGCTTAACCAAGAGTGAAATATGTCAAATGTAGAACAACAACCAAATATATAACTTTTGCACATTTTGCATTTTTTTTGGTTCTGAGTTGAATTTATAAAAATAAAATACAAATATAAAATTAGGCAAGAAATGCAACAGAGATGCAAAGTGTACACATTAGAAACAGTTATATACTTTTTGCACATTTTGCATTTTTGTTTACATCGAAAAATATTTAAGTACATAATATATAAGAAAATGCACGACCTCTGTACACGCGACAGCTATGTCACGTCTGTCCGTCCTGGTGGAGGATGGACCCACCTCTGTGGATCCTGCCGAGGTTTCCGATCCAATTTTTTCCCCCTGTTAAAAGGGAGTTTTTCCCCACTTGAATCAAGGTTCTTGCTCACCGTCCAGATTGTAAAGCCCGCTGAGGCCGTGTGATTTGCGAATCTGGGCTATTTGACTAAAACTGACCTGGAAAAAAATGGACCTGTCCTGCCTTCCAGAGGGCAGCGGGTCAGGCGGTCCAAATCCAGGACCTGAAAAGTCTTTGGTCACGTTTAAGGTGCTCGAAAGCTGTCGGCTTCCAGGGGTGTTGAGGAGCGCATCCAGAGGGAGCTTCTGTTCCACGTTAGTAACCCTTTAAAGGGCTTTTCTGTCTGCTTTTCTTGTCCTGTGTTATAATCCGTTTAATCTGTCATTTGCAGTTATCGGCTCTTTTTGACGTTCCCCTCCCAGCCCACCTGCGAGCGCCTCTCTCTCAGAAAGTGCTATTTGCCTTCCACATCGGAACCCGACCTCCGTCGCACCGCTTAATTGCCATGTGGGGCCGCGGCTTCCACAGCTGCTCGGGGGAAGTTGAATGTTTGCACGGGGTTCGAGGCTCATGAGAATCGTTAACATGCCTCTGGCCTAACGAGCCCATTAGGGCAGGAGAGCGGGTTGTACATGGCCCGGTCTTGTCATGATTGACCTTCCAATTTCAATAATACACAGACGCGCCGGAGGGAGGACTTTGGGATCCATTGCCCCGGCCTGGAATTTCCTGAAGAACAAATAATCGCTGCCCAACAAAAACAGATTGTCCTTTTAACAAATCCGGCCCACGTCTGCTGGCGCTGACAGCGCAGAGGTGCTGCAGTTCTAGCGAGCTCGCATCATGACGCTCAGTCACGTTTCCCGCTTCAACAAACCGCAGGCGGCTGTGGGAAAGAAAGAATTTATGGACAAAGAACTCCAACTAATACGCACGTCCTCCGGGAGCAAAGATCTTCAAGATTTGAGGGTGGTGGGTTGAAATCTGAGAGCGGCGCAGGGCGCTAATAAGCGCAGCGGCTCCAGTAGTTCTGCACTAACACGCTCATGCACGTATTATATCACGCCTCCCGTACTGCATGTTATTGCACCCGGGTCTAAGTCTGATCCGCTTTATTTGCCATGACATGAATCACAATCTTGTATTTGAGTTATTTTCTGGCTAGGGGCGTTGCCCGCAGGTCCTGCGTGTACCCCCCAAAGTCAGAATGGACTCCCCGTGGGAAAGAAATTTCAAGAGGTATAATAATTTGTTGTTTCTGGAGAAAAAAAAAAAAAAAAAAATCTAGCTCTAAATCAGACCAAGAAGTGGAACTAAATCTGTTTCACGATTCAGTTGAAAACCTGAATCAATCAAAGCTGAGTCTTCTGGGGCCCCCCTGAAGCGGACGGGACCAAGACAAGGATTCCCGCATAAGCCTGTGAATGTGATGAAGTGAAGGTGACGCAGAACCATAAAAGAAAAACAGTTTTGAGAAGGTATAAATCCACATTAACGTTCCCTTTCACTTTGAGATGAGGAAGAACAGATGTCCAATCATGCAGCGCAGAGCCTGCCGCGCCAGAAAAAGAAAAAAATTACGAGTATCACGTTTATAATGTGATATTTTCACGGTTTTGCAATATAAAAACGTATCACGTTGTAACATGATAATTTATTTCTCTAGCAGTATAAAAAAACTTTTTGCATAATAATGTGGTTTATTCCAACGATAAATTATCGCGTTATAGGATGATAATTTATAAATGAACTATTTATCACGTGACAGCCTGCGTTTGACTCTCGACTCTCTGTGATAGGTGTGATCCGGTGTCGTGAACTGTCAAAACAACAAACACTGCAATGTAATGCGATATTTTCACGTTATTACAAGATGCAAGCTTTTCACGTTGTCGCGTGAAAAACGTGTAAAATGTGGAGAAAAAAAAACCAAACAAACAAAAAAAGCCGCGTGCAACGAGTAGCGGTCATATGAGATCTCAATCACTCATCAACGGCGAGCATCCTGCCTTCATCCAGTGGTTGCCGCTGTTCCGAGTCTGGCCGGGGCTGCCAGTACCTGCTGAACAGCAAGAGGCACTAGTCCGGTTCATGGACTTTAGACCCTTTATTTTGGAACCGGGTCTGCTTAAAGAAGGTGCTGGTAGACTGGGTTCATTTCAAGCAGTCGGGTGAGCCTGAGTGACTTGCTAAATCACTTGACACTTGACCCCCTGGCCCCTAAAGTTCAGCCTTTCTTCGTGAGTCATGAGTGGACTTGACTTCTGATTATTTAGGTGGACGGGATGAGCTCAGGTATGACCAGGTTAAAAAGGCTAATTTAAAATAAGTGATTCAAATTAATTAATTAACAAAATTAGATGCAGGACTTACCAAGATGGCAGACATCTCATGAGCCTATATGATGCCGCTACCGGACTGTCACCGCCTCAGGGGACGGGGATCGGGTCGTTCTTATCAACATTACACTTATTTAATTATTCTCATCTCATCTCATCTCATCTCATCGTCTTCCGATTATTTCGGTTACGGTCGTGCTGGAGCCGATCCCAGCTGACAAGGGGCGAGCGGCGGGGTACAAACACCCTGGACCAGTGGCAGCTCATGGCAGGACCACATGGAGGACAGACAACCACTCACACTCCCGCACACACACACCTACGGGCAATTTAGAGGAGCCAGTTAACCTCAGCATGCTTTTGAAGGGTGGGAGGAAGCCGGAGTACCCGGAGAGAACCCGCGCAGACACGGGGAGAGCATGCAAGCTCCACATAGAAAGATCCCAGGCCGGGAATCCAACCTGCCACCTTCTTGCTATGAGG
>CAAKHG010045417.1:0-38626 GCA_901007715.1 Dactylopterus volitans
TATTTTTATTTTTATTTTTTTTTTTTTTATTTTTTTTTTTTTTTTTTTTTTTTTTTTTTTTTTTGGGGGGGTTTTTTGTTTTGTTTTGTTTTTTTTGTATGGGTTTTTTTTTTTTTTTTTGTGAAATGTGATGCAGTGTGTGCATGTTCACAAGTCAGCTGTTGACGATTCACTACACAGTGTCTTCGTCCATCTTGGCGACGTCGTCGTGCGCGGCGTCGTTCTCCTCCGCGTCCGACTTTGAGGGGGACGGCGGCGCCAGCATGGCCGCGCGCTCCTGGGGCTGCTCCTCCTCCCGTCTCTCCTCCGCTTTTCTCTCGCGTTCCAGCATTTTGTAGTTGATCCCCATTCCCACGAAGAGGAAGACGCTGGAGACCATGAGGATGATGCCGGAGCAGATGTACGTGTAGTCGTAGTTATTGTAGTAGTTATAGAATAAGCCTGGAGAGTGGTTGGGGGGTAGAGGGGTAAAAAAAAAAGAAAAGACAGCCGCTCAGGTTTAACGGTCAGATAAAAATGTGACTTTAACTGATTGTATAATAGAATAAAAAAAAAAAAAAAAAACAGTTTTTCACTCGCTGTCTACGACTGGTCGACCAAACCAGTAATGTTGCTTTTCCTACTTCGAATGCTGTGAAAAAGGCAAAATAAATCTGCGTGTTCTGAGACAAAAGTTGTTATTTTTGAAAAAAAATTATAAGAAAATGATCTCTGCTGCAGTGATCAAATCCAATCGTACAGATTTTCTTAGAAATAAAACAAGAAGACAGTAAAATTTCCTGACACGGTGTTCTCGGTATAAAAGTTTTGGTGAAATTAAAATGGTAAATTGGCATCATTAGGGCATATCTAGTGTTTTTCTTTCTTAAAGGCCACTCAACATGGTTTACCCAACGGCAGCTCCATTCACCTGTTCACACTCACATTCACAGGTACTAAGACTCCACAGTTCAAAAGATATCTTTATCAATGCAACGCAAAAAATTGTTGTGTAGGTCGGTCTCAGGGCGATTGAGACTACCTAGCCAAATTTTTTTTTTTGGTAAATTTCATGGTTCAGTGTTTATAGAGCATCGACAAAAACACTGTGCTGAGGTGGACATATTATATTAGCATGCATGAGCAAACATACCAATGTTGTGTCTAAAACCTGAAGTAAAAGATGGACGAGATGGAAATACTGACGCCAACGGCTGCAGTTAGTCGAAAGAGGCTCTGAACTCTCCCACTCAAATGTTATGATCAAAACTCCTGCAGATATTTTCCCGTCCTCTTGTGATTTTAGTGCTGCTGATCATTTTAGCAGTAAACACGACGACCGTCAACACAAATGCCCCACGAAAACGGAACTAAACCGGCACCTCACTGGAGAAAGGACAGATTCTAACATGCAAATGCAAACCGCTGGGACACCAGAGAGGGGGTGTGGGAAGACTGAAATAATGCTCAGTAATCAAAAAGCTCCAAGCAAGAGCCAACAGACTTCTTGCGGTAAGGCGAGCAAGGCAAGAACACAAAACTGACAGCAGACCCAGACGCCAAAGTTCTCCTCTCAACAAATGACCGTTTTTCATTTACGCCGTTATCAAAGTCTTGCAGCATATTTGCTAACCAGCAGTGAGCTTCAGAGATCAAATAGACGCCATTAGATCAGGTTTATGTCAACGTCAGTCCATGACCCTTAAAACCCCACAGCCTTTGCTTTTGTTTGAGGAAACACTGGGAGAATTTGTCCTGGTTTATGCTGAAAAGCGTGGGCCAAGTTATTTCCCAATTAAAACTCCAAACTTGCCCCTTAGATCCCATTCCCACTCGTTTTGTTTTTTGTTTTTTTAAAATCAAAAGAGCTCATAGTTTGTTTTTGTTTTTTTGGTGAAGACCTTTTATGGCAGCTTTTCCCAAGTTCCTGTTTTTGTTTGAATGCCGTTACTATTGAATTTGTCATTGGTTACAAATTTGAAAACCTTCTGGCGCATTTTTGGAAAACTAAATTAAATTGGGTTTAACAGCTTTTCTGTACTGGACTCAATTTTGATTATTAAAAAAAAAAAAAAATCACATTCCCGGATGCTGGATGTCTTTCTTACCTGTTCCAGGTGGGCCCAACAGCACTGGCGCACACTCCACTATGGTGACCAGACCCACAGCTGAGGAGAACCGCTGCGCCCCCACCAGGTCCATCAGCGTCTCGAACAGCACCGAACTCAGCCAGCCGAATGCAAACCCGAAGAAGATGGCGTAGATCACGAATCCAGTGTAGTCATTTGACAGCGGGGCCAGGACGTGACACACGCCGTTGTAGAGGACGGCCCCGGCGAAGAAGTACTGCACTCTGGGGCGGACCCACTTGGTGTTGGCCAGCAGGCCCATGGAAGGCCGGGCAAACATGTCCACAAACGCCAGCACTGACAGCAGGAAAGCCGCCTTCTCTTTGCTGATGCCCTTGCTCTTGGCGTAATTGGAGAGAAAGACGAGCGGAGCGAAGAGCCCAAAGAACATGATGACGTTGCCCAGCAAGTACAGCAGGAAGCCGCGGTGTCTGAACAGCGTCAGGTCGATGAAGGAGTTGATGGTCTGCATGACTGTCTTCTTCTGCTGTGGCTGCGGCGACCCGCCTGCCTTGGCCTCGCCCACCTCCAACTCGGGCTTCGCCGGCTGTCGCTTCGGTCCGATGGGACGCATCAGGGAGCCGGCCACGCAGCAGTTGAGCAGGAGCCCTCCCAGGATGAGGAAGCTGCCTCTCCATCCAAACTGGTCGTACAGCCAGGAGTTGAGGGGAGCCAGGGTGGACAGGAAGACGGGGCTGCCCGCCATGGCGATGCCGTTGGCGATGGGCCGGCGGATGAAGAAGTATTTGCCGATCATGGTCAGGGCTGGATTCAAGTTGAATGCCAGTCCAAAGCCTGAAGAGAGAAATGGTGGGAGAGGAAAGAGAAGAGATGATGCAAAAAAAAAAAGAAAAAAAAAAAAAAAAAAAAGTGTCAAACCTCCAATCTGCTTGGCAGAAAGCAACGTTAACATGTGCAGGGTTTGTTAAACGCTACTTTGACTTTCTGGGAAACGTTTAGCGAGAAAATAAAACACAAACCTCCCACGACTCCTATGAAGAAGTAGAGCTGCCCCACGGTGTTGCAGAAGGAGGCCGCTACGAGTCCCGACCCCGCCAGACAGCCACCGATGAGGATGATTGGTCGACTGCCAAATCTGTTCACAAGTATGCTGCTGATTGGACCTGGAGAGGAACCAACACAAGCAGTTTTCTCATCATAGTTGCGACAACAGCGCCGAATATTACACGCAGAGCTGACACAGTGATGATTATTAGTACAGACAAGTCCCAGAAAAATTAACTCATAACCACTTTACCAATTTGTTATTTGATTCATTTACGGCTTCTCAAATGTGAGACTTTTCTGTTAACATGAATCAGATATTATCAAAAAAGCCTCCTTGTCCGAGTCTCTTCATTGGCAGGATTCAGCCGAGTGTGAATATTTGGTCATTGGGGAAAACAAGAAAACTGACTGGCTTATGGAGATTGTCATTTTGTTGACCAAACATTTGTTTAAAAAAAAAAAAGAAAGAAATACACCATTGTAGTTTATATCACATAATACAAAGCAGCTGCTGCTGCAGATGCGGCGCTCGCATCAGATGCAACGCACACGACCGTATTTTTGCTGCTGACCAACAGGTGGTGCTATGACGTCAAACACCGAAAGAGGCACATTGGCGGCTTGTGTAACTGCACTCGCCAACAACCCCGCTACACGGTGGAGGAGGGAAGGAGGAGAGGGAGGAGGGGGGGAGGAACAGAGGGCATAATGGAGGGGAGGTGAGAATGAATGAGGGCTGGAGGAGAGAGCCAGGCAGTGTAAGGAGAGGAGAGGAAGTGAGGAGAGGAGGACAGAGGAGAGGAGAGGAGGAGAGGAGTGGAGGAGCTTGCGTGCCAAGCTCGCTATGAATGGGCCTTCACATGGATCCAGGCTGACACTGGCACTGCTGCGTATGAATACAAAGTAAAGGACTGTTGAATCTATAGCTCTGTGCACAACTATTGCACATTAAAACGCCTCAAAGTCAAGGTCATGGAGTGACGTGATCATTCCTCAGGCTCCACAGCTGGACATTATGTGTGACAGGCTGGGGAGATGAGAGGACAGAGAGAGGTGCACCAAGGTAAAATGATAAAATATGAACAGCCTCTGGAGACACGCGTCCCGAGTTCTCCTTTTCCCTGACAACCAGCCAGGGTCCTTCATATAGACCATGGTGGCCTTTGCCCTTGAAATTCGGCAGCTGGCCACAATGGCTGGGGGCAGCGTGGAAACACAAGCACAAAGTCACGCACTCCCTAAATGTCTTTCGTGTTTCAGGAGCGCAAGGCTCAATCACCGGAGTACTTATTCATACATTCTTTATGGGCATACTCAAAATAGTTGGGTGTGCTTTCCAAAAAAAAAAACCTTGTGTAATACGCTCCCATAAGACAATCCACAAAAGCTGCAGCCACTCACAGCTGGACCACATCAAAATCATAGCAGATGTTGGTGAAACTAGTCCAGGAAACACCTCAGAGACACAGAAAATACACCAAACACGTTTTCCAGGTGCTGTCTTTTGCACATCAGACATTACGTATCAATTCCTTGTCTATAAGTCAACAGGATGCTGATTCCTTCTTCTGCAAAAAAAAATGATTATGTGTATGCAATTAGTATGTAGCAGGCACAGGGGGCATAGCTCGAGTTTCTGTGTTGCATCTGTCACTTATTATCCAATCGTCGGCCTCAAAGCTTGCTTCAGTGTGGCCACGTTGAGGTTGGCGGGTGTCCATACTGCAGTCAAATCATAAGAAGAGGCGAGAAGTGGGAAGCGCAACATGCAGAAACACGCGCGCGCACACACATTTCATACATACACACTCGCGCTCGGACTTAAAACGCGTCTTCAAACTTGTGCGGGGACATGATTGAATCTGCATCTCCTCAGCACTCATGCATGCAGAAACAAATCAGCAGTCACGGTCTTTGTTGCTATCTGGCAAAACACAAAGAGGGCAGTGAGGAGAGTTCTCAGAGGTATTATATAAATGATTTGTTCTCCCCCTCCCTCCATCGTTTGCTCTCATTCTCTCTGTGGAAGGAGGACCGACATGGAGGGGAGGAAATAATGGACCTGTCCTCAGCTTCACACCGGCACGGCAGCCGCAAGAGAGCATGTCAAGAGTTAAGGTGCGACGGGTCGAGCCAGTCATTTGTCTCACGCTGACACTTTGATTGTAAGAATGCAAGGTTAAGGCTGTCTGTGTTTTGGTTTGCAAAACAATCCCACCGCCAAAAACGGCGAGGGCAGCTGCCGGCGAGTCACTTCGACCAGACGAAAACAAGGTGCGGGAGATGCACCAATCAGGCCAACATGAAAACCACTTACAAGTTTAACATGTGCTATAATACAACCGCTGAACGAGTCACTCTGCTGGCAACCAGCAGCCTAATCATATCAATATCCTATAAGCCCAAAAGCCAATTATTACATTACCACAGGCCGGTGAGCACACGCGCGCGCGTGCACACACA
Source organism: Dactylopterus volitans (assembly GCA_901007715.1). Classification (NCBI taxonomy): domain Eukaryota; kingdom Metazoa; phylum Chordata; class Actinopteri; order Syngnathiformes; family Dactylopteridae; genus Dactylopterus; species Dactylopterus volitans. Next base: position 5,580 of record CAAKHG010045417.1, read on the forward strand.
CACACTCGGACAAACACTTCCGTCTTCCTTCTTGGCTCGTTTTCCTCCCACACACGTGGACAACAGCGAGTTTCCCACAGATCACAAGAACAAGTCAGACAGAGAAGTCGACAATCAGCACTCTCAATGCAGTTTTGACAAAGGGTCTTTTTCCAGCATCTTTGAAATTTCCAGCATCAAACTGGAAAATTCAGGAACATGCGTCTGTTCGCGAGGCCATCAAACGTCAAGTAAGGAACAAATGACGAGGTGCTTGGATAGTTCTCTTTAAATCTGCTCCGTTTTTCACAGCTAAACGTTTTGCTCTTAGTTCTGCTGAATGTGAGTGAAAAGGCGAGAAATGTCCCCCACCGCCCCTGCTAATTTTTGTTTCTTGTGCGTGAAAACTACAGTTCTATTTTTTTGGTTCGCGACCGTGTTGCCCAACAGACATCGGTGCGACTGTTCCATCTTGTGTCTGACTGCTTTGTGGCTTTTAATCCCTAAAATGAGGAAGCTGGGCTTGCCTGGCATGTTTCTGCACATACCAGCTGGTCCACACCATTAGTCAGCAGTCTCTCACAACTCCAAACCACAACTGACTGTGTGCATTTATTTTTTTTTTTAAACGCGTGTGTGCGTGCGCTGCCTCAGGTAGTCCATCTGTGTGAAAGGCATTCTTAGGAAGCATGCCCACGTTTGACTGACAAAATCCTCCAACGTCACTCACTGACGAATCAGAGGTGGCCTTACTGGTCTGGTTAAATTGTGAAATCAGGAAGAAGGAAGAAAGTAAAAGGAGGGAAAAAATACTACTTGAACATCTGGCTCTTGTTATGCAATTCCCCTCCCTTTCCCTCCACTCTTGCCTGAGCAGTTCCTAGTGAATAAGATGGCGCGCAGCCCTGAGAAGCACAAACGAGCCGAAGGAAAAACCACACCGTTATTTTCTTGATATGAAAGATTTTAGAGATGGAGAGAAAACCAGGTGGTGTCTAGCGTGCAGGGTAAATACACTGGGAGAGGAAGAGAGAGAAAGCCTGTGCGTGAAGAAAGAGTTTGCATTGTTTCTTTGGACAGAGAGGGAGAAACCTGAAACTAGTTTCTCTTTTATCAACGCTGCCCTCAAATGAAAAAGGCTCTTGCTGCAGGACTGCGAGACTCTACGATATAAAGTAAGTCAGCAACAATGCAGACCACCCGAGTCTGAGATCCTCAGTAGGGACCTGTGTCATCCACTTGGCTGGCCGAGACTGAAACTTCTCAACAGACAGCGGAGGACGCGGCCTCCTGGCTTCGGTCTTTCATCGGCTTGTCTGCCGGCACTGCCATCCGGTTTAAATATGAGGATTCTAAGTTTGACATCTCGTTCAGTGTTGAATAGATTTAAGGACATGAGCAGATCAAGGCATCTTTTAATTTATTCGATATTAATTACATAGGAAAGGAAACCTAATCCCTGGTTTTAGGTCGGGACAGGGCTGAAATGTCTGCAGAGTTGAGTTGAGCAGAGGCAATTTTTCTTCTTCATGCATTACGGAGTTGTTCAATTATCGAGCTTAATGTGTTTTTGCGGGCCTTTGCACTCTGTGAGCTCCTTTGTGTGCTTGTTGCACTCTAGTCTCCTTAAAGTGCCAACGGTCTCAAATAACGGCCGGCCTCTTCACCCGAGATAAATAAAAACGCCCCTCACACTGAGGAAACAAGGTATATTGAACTGACCTAAATAACGGAAACGTATTCAAAGTGAGCAACAGTGCAACATGAACTTTCCTGGTGTTAGCCCGCTTTTGTGTGTCCATGCTTCAGATAAAGAGTCAGATGCTCAAAGAGACAAAGGTCAAGATCTTACAAGAGGAACAGTTAAAGAGATGCCGGATTGGCCCAAATACAAGACCACCCTTACTTTTTGAAGACTATTTTGGAAAAGGAACTTTGTCGACCAAATGTAATTCTAGCAAGGGATTCTTTTATATTTGAAAATAACAAAATGGTGATTGAATAAAGTATGTATGGTCTATTATTGACTATGGTGAAAAGAGGCCTGCTGCCACCATTAATTGATATCATTTTAATCATGTAGTGATGTGGTTTCCGATCATATGCCGGGGTTTTATTTTGAAAAATTTCCTGGATTCCCTATGCCGTTCCAGCGGTGGACTTCCTGTCTGATCAATCTGCTCCGTGCATCTGCACATGGCCCCGTCTCCACGGAGCAGAGTGGAGAGCCGTTTCTGGGAAGTGCTTTGGCGCTTCTGGTGGAGCCACCACGGTTGCTTCGAATGGCGGCGATTAAAAGGTCTAGAGTCGCAGTGCTGACGTAATGCCCGGCAGCTGTGCCGAGGCCACGCCCTGTGGAACCCACGTGGCTTACTTTTGAGCCACTTTGCTCAGGACGATCGCCGTGAACGCCTCGCCATCCTTCATGTTGCTAGTGGTGAGGGATGCTGGTTCATTTAAACCACGTTTGGAGGCACTTGGGTGAATTTGTACTAACGTGAAATCCTAAACCTGAAATACAAGAACTTCTTCAGACCGACTGTATCTCCAGAGGAAAAAAAAAAAACCTTTCTTGTATTCAGACCAGTACAGAACTGCAAGTCACAAACCTGCAATAGTCTATAAATGCAGTATAGTCGTTTCATTTACTGACAAACATAACACTAATCAATTCCCCACAAGAACGAGGACACACTACCACCACAACAACAGTTAGACAAAATGTGCACTAGCACGGCTCTGTCTGGAGAGACTGATCCAATGTATAAAAACTTTTTTTGTTTTTTTTTGTTTTTTTTTATTTTAACCTGTCCTGTCGGGCAGCTTAGGCATGCAGATTGAGAGGTCTTGGTGCCTGACGGTACCAGACAGATACATATTATACAACAGGAGGAGTCTGATGCACTCCTCCTGTTGTATAATCTAATTTGTTTATGATTAAGCGAGGAGACAGGCAGTACCAGGGAGGCAGTTGGGGAGGTGGGGAGGAGAAGGGCAACCAGAACTTCGACAACAGCAACAAAAATCAGCAACAACATATGTCGGATGACTCAGTTCACCTGACACAGTGGTCCTCTGGCCCCGCCGGAGCCCAACCACCCCCAGGATGTTGGTGAGGTAGTTGGAGCATGGACACCCCACTGCTGGTAGACAGTGGTGTTTCTAGACATGCTCTGCACCTCACTGGGTGCCTTCTACGCTTTAACTAGTCCTCGCTCAAACTGGACAGCACACTGATCTCAAACAGGCAACTCACCTCCAGCGTACATGACGGCCAGCATGATGGAGGAGATCCAGGACACCTCACTTGGAGTGGCACTGAAGATGACCTCAATCTCTTTGAAGAATACAGTGATGGATTTGGGGAAAGCGTAGGAGAAGCCGATGGAGATGAAGGCCCCCACCACCACAGCCCAGCCCCAGCCCCCTTCAGGGGGGGTGTACCCCACAGGACTACCCGCTGGTGGAGGCATGTCTGCTCACAAACAAGAAGTTGTCGTCGAATGTTGCTGGTGTAGAACAGATGGACTTTGGAGGCTGGACAAAGTGGACTGGAAGCAGCACTCAAAGTAGGACCTGTAGAGAGAAGCAGAGTGTTTAAATAGAAATATATACTTCAGTCTATCCAAGTTTTTGGTATTTGATCTAATTTAAAATCAACTGGAAAATGAAAACAGAGGGAGGAGTTCCATCACAGGGACGGGTAATACGGAGGAAAAACACATACAGCACATGCAACATGGCAATGGCTCAAATAGACTGGAAAATCCTGTATTCTTAACTTTAGACATACAACTCCATTTCAAAAAAAAAGGTGGGATATTGTTTTTTTGGGAGGGGATAAATTATAGGTTCAATTTGCATCCGATGCCAGCAACATGTTTCAAAAAAGTTGGGAAGGTGACAACAAAAGATCAGAAAAATGGGCTACTGAAAGTTAGCCACTACTTAGCTTATATAACTGTTTTGTGTCTCTTTCGAACCGTGACCATGACTTTCACAGGTTCAAAATAGCAGCAACTGGATATTTTGGTTTCATTTTTGTAAAACAAGGGTAAGAGGTGGGTTGTCCAGATTGCAACAAACTGTTTAGAGTCTATGCTTGGAACACAGTTACTTTGTTCCAGGCATTTTGTTCCAATCTGTGCATTTTTTCCAAGAGCAAAAAACAAAAACAAAAAAAAGAAAACTATTGCCTTTCAATTGTCTGTCCACTGACTTATCCATTAATCAACTTGACCAGGAAACATTATTCTGTGCCTGGGGTGGCATGACTCGGTTGGTAGAGTTGGTGTGGAGTAATTGAAGGATTGCTGGTCAGCTCCCCAGGTCTTGTCGCTTCCTTTCTGCAGCTTCCGTCGTCAGTGCATGACAGTGAATGGGTGTATACCGTTAAAGCAGAGGAGCGATAATAAAATTCTAAACAAAGTCTTGATGAACCGGTTACCTTTAATAGTGCTGCAATGTTCACGCTAATACAAATAAGTTCTCTCGTTACACACGCATACAATGACTCCTTGAAATTTTGTAAACATTTGAATCAAATTTGTATAAAATGGATGTTGGTATTAAACTGCATGTAAAAATATCACAGCACTGAGGGCTACTTCCTCATGACTGGAACGAGGCACTGGCAGCTTAACTCAGAGCCAGTTCTCTTCCTGGCAGCCAAAATCTTAATAGTATAGTACAGTAGAGTCCTAAAGTATACAACATATCTGAACTGACTGCAGCATTGGGAAAAATATTTGTGCCACTTTTAAACTTGCCAGATGCAGCTCAGAAGCTCTCTGTGCCTTTTCATCCATCTAACGTCCTCTTTTCCATTTAGGCCGCACATAACCAAGCTATTTATGGTCTGCTCTGACATCAACTCTGCTACTGTTTGGGCCATTTACCTTAAATAGCCTCTAATATCTAGAACCAGGGACTTGGTAGTAAAGCTGTGTATGGGCATGCCTGCATATTTGAAGTAAAAATATAAAATTATAAATGCCCTGGCAGAGAAGAAGAAAAAAAGTGGAGTGGATTTAATAATTAAGCCTGAAATGTCTAAAGATTAAAAAAAAAAAAACAAGAAACGTGTAGTGTTCGAGGGTGGATGACAAAGTGAATAACAAAATGTCCCGGGAGACAGAGGGAGGCTTCAGCCAGCCTCGTAGAAACTAATGAACAGCCAGCTGTTGGGTCCCTTACATGGCATTTAGTCCACGTCATGCTGTAAACAACCACACTCCACCAATCATTACGCTGTCAGTCTGTTACAGTAACTGGTTAACTCGTCTCCGAGATCACGGCGTGTCCAGCCGGTCATCACATGTACTCCACCAGGATCAACTTTTCCTTCCCGGCGCTTCACAACAAACAACGGTGCATATAAATGTACGGCAAATTGTGAAAGGACTTGACTAATAAGTAACGGCAATATTTGCTTGTTTTGCAAGTGCGGGATCAGTCAGTGTTAATGCTGACCATTCTGTCGTTTCCTTCCTTTGCAGGCAGTTTCGTTTCATTCCGCGACACTTGCAAAAGATAATGACGGCGATACACAATGAGCTCAGTGACGACGAAACATAAAAGTGTCGCTGACAAGGATCGCCAATTTCAACTGCTCCTTGAAGCTTTCAGATCATCTTTCTTGAAAATATGAGGAACTGCACTGTACGCCAGACACACGCGTCGTCCACAATGTGACTCGTCTCAGCTCACTCTACGTGTTCTTCAACCCCTGCGAACGCTGAGTCAGACCACATCACTTCAGGCTATTTATTATCTGCTGTACAAATGTAATTGTGGCCACAAAAACGTTGCTGTAGTATGAAGATACTGAGTGAGCTCCCAGTCACATTTTTGCATTCGACAGTTCATAGAAGAGAACCCAACATACTCAGGTTCACCTTTATAAAAAATGATTTGACCTTAATGATTTAGACGTGAACTCTTCTATGTACACAAAAGGACCACATCTGACATTCACAATTAAAACATTACAACAACCTGAGTCATTATTACAAGTGTTTTTTTAATTGACCATATAAAAGGCATTCTATTCTATTCTATAAGAAGTGAACCATTAGAATTTGAGACCTCAGCCCAGAAGAACATGAGGCATCAGTATCTATTCAGTACTCAGGACAGACTTGGCAAAAAAAAAAAAAAAAGAGCCATGTATCATTTTAAGAGCCAATATTACTGAACACGTTTTATTCCATTGAGTGTTTGCTTTGAATATTTCTGCCGTGTGATGATCTCCAAAAAAATGTTCAGATGTCTTTTTCCAGCTGAAACAATCCAAGTTAGTCTCCCATCTTTTCCTTTAGGTGCATCGAGTCTACTACACAGTGCACAGACGGCTGCTGTGGCATTGCCATTGTGGGTGCAGTAATCCAGGTCAAACATCTGACTATAGTTGACACAGGCATGTAGTGCTAATGACGTCAGGAACCAAAACGGCTGGCTCACCCACAAACGTGCACAGGCAGCTCCACTTCCTCAGCACTTTCTTCTAAGCACATATCACCTACCACACGTTAGCATCAGCAACCCGAAACCTTGACACAAACCTTGCCAGCCGGGGAACAACTTTTAATTGGCCAGCTTTTCAAGCCATTGTACTTATCTATTCATCAGAAACTGTTTACGGGCAAAGAGATTTTAAACTCCCAACAGTATCTCAACAATGAACCAGTCCAAAAGCATCAATTCCACCCAACAAGGAAAGCAGGGCGATTCATTTCAAATCAGGAGACAGATCATCACTCAAAGCCTACACAAGCATCTGACCACCATCAAAATTCTGGAAGCAGGTGAGGTTCCTTTAAAACTGAAGTACACGTCACTGCAGTTTAGCAAAATCCACCTTTTCGGGGGGTTTTTTTTTATCAGAAATGTGTGTCGCAGACATGTTTACAGACGCTCCCACCCTGAGAGGGAAAAAAAATCTGTGTTATCTCCCTTACGCCCTCTGTGCCTCTTTTGCGACGCTCAAAAGGGGCGGAGCTACTCCTCGCAGGTTTCCGCCACTCCCCCGAGCCAGGCGTGTGTTCCGCTCAGTGACTCCAAATGAGCCCACCTCTCCACCGCCATTAATGTTGTCCTGGCTAATGCCAGCCCTGGCAAGAGAGAGAGAGAGAGTTCCTAGCAGAGCCCACCAGCTGCACCGGCCAAGACTTGGAAGAACGCACGGCGTCACAGCTAACGTGGCCCGTCATCAGCTTGTATGGTAGGATTCCGTAGGGAGTAACGTTAATGCAGAGTGAAGTCATGCGACACTTTGTAAAGATAAGCCTCATTCAAAACCAAATGACAAGCCGAGGAATTGGGATCCATGCCTGTTTTTGCAAATGGTTGGGCTGGGTTGATGACGCAACATTTGTGTTCACACATGCAGCCCATGCGGGGAGATGAGTGCATAGGTGCAAGATGTAAGCAAGTGGTTGACACACTTGAAAAATGTTGCCTATGTAAAAATTCATCGCATCTCTTTGCTGTCAAATGCAAATTTTACAGTTTTTAGCAACTCCTGCCTCCTACAGCACTAACTTGACCTGCATCATCAGACTTTCCACGGTTTCATCCTTGATTTTGCTCACAAGATTGTTGTATTCACATTTCTTGGAATTCTTCGCAAGTAAGCGAAACTGTGTGTACTTGGACCTTTTGAGAATGTGTGGCCCGGAGTCTCTGTCATTATCTACATCTTTAATTTCATCTTTACTGTGCTTCAAGCCTCTACTTTGCTGCCATTATTACCATGAATATGCCGAGTGACCACAAGCCAAATATCTGATGGTGAATGTCTCTTCAGAGGTCATGAGGCCAGAATGCAGAATGAGCCCACTGCAAACTGAACCGACATCCGGCAAGTTCTTTAATTTTTCAAACGCTGAATTAACCATCATAGTTACATGGCGTGTTTACTTGGACCTATCAACCCCAGGAAAACAGTAACCCATGACGTGTAAAGTGTCACCAAGGGATTTCAAACAGACTTTCAATCATTGTTTTATCACATATTAAAAAAAAAAAAATCACAATGATTTCAATAAAATCTTCACAGTGTCTGCAAAACCGTCTCAGGTGAATTAATGTTTGACATGCACACTAGCTGCTGATGTGGAAACTATGTGCTTAAAAATAAACCGGTTGAATTGATTTTAAGTATTTTACACCATTTGCAGTAGATGTTATACTTTGCCTAATCATGTAATGTCAAGCAGAACTGCATCTGGTCTGGTTTATTCATTTTCACATGAATATCATTACTTGAAGCTTCACTGAATACAACTACAAGTGATTCTAAAACAGTTTAATTCCTCTTAGCTGTGAACTAAAGTTTCACGGTTCCTGACAAGTGGAACAAAGCCTCGATATCAAGTAATAAACTAAAAACAATGATACTGTTCCTGTTAAATTATCGCAGTAGCAGTTCATTATAATACAAAAACAGTGACTGTGTTACAGAACCTGTTTTGAATGATAATTTTAAATATCAAGACACACAATAGATGACTAATCTTTCACAAATATCGTGCTGCATCTGCAGAGTCTTAACTTGTTGAGGAGCTTCACCTTCTGGATCACATTGTGAATCAAAAGTTGAACAGTTGAACCAAAATGCATCTGAAACCAGCCTTGCCTCGCTACTCATGTGTGGTTAACACAGAAGTATTGTATATTTCAATGATGTTTAAAACAAAAAAAAAACAGGAAAAAAAAGTGTAACAATAAAAAAAAACACCGGGACATGGCCCCCGGGCAAGGCAAAGGCCTAATCCTCCTCCTAAGGGGGCGTGGCTAGCGACAGGTCCCAGAAACGACCAGTTAAGAGCTGGGCTGAAGCTGAATCCAGTAGAGGAAAGAGGGATCAGAGTCATGTTTTAAGCAGGAAACTTCAAAGACAGATCTTGGGGGCCTTTGAGACCCATATAAAATTGTAAAAACAGCATGATATGGCACCTTTAAACTCTATGGTCCACCGTTCCTCGACTTTAGTAAAGCCTTCCAAGAGAGAGCGCGGAGGCAGTAAGATTGGCAGACTAACTGGCCCTCTCATGTTGCTCACGGAATACTTTGCCACCCGGCCCTGCCTCCAATCACCTCTTTAACACACCGCCATGCATACTTTCACACGCTTGTACAAACACTCATCCACTTCTCCCCTCCACTGTCAGTGAATATCTGCTTAGTTGTGACTTTGGATTCCTCCGAAGCAGCTCCACATAAAGACCGAGGATAATCAGAAAAGACATTTATTGTGATACCCAATTGAAACTTTAACGGCAAAAACAAGTGGGAAAGCGGTAGCCCACCCATCAGTGCTAATGGAACCATGCTTTAGCATCGGGTCCTGACCTCGGCTGTGGCATGGTCTTCCTGAACTCAGGAGGAATGTGATGACTAGAGGAGAAATGTTGCAACCGGTCTTCCTTTAGTTCTCACACAACACTGAGACCACAGCTCAGGCTGCACTAAATGAAACTTGACTTGTAACCTCACAGAGTGGAAAATCTAACTATAAACAAATACCCCATTAGTAGGATACTTCGACAGTCATTCAAACCTCCCTAAATGGCAAACTGCTAAAATGGACTACCCTTTAACTCTGAAGCAATTGAACTTTCCTTTTACTAATTTCCTTGTTAAAAAAAAAAAAAAGTATTTAACTGACTAAACTGCACCCCCATGAGGAACTGACCCACTGGATTTATGAGGTTCCTAACTCCAGTGCCGGAGCTTCCATGTCTGTCTGAGCGTCTGTTTGTGTGTTGGGGTGCCTGCGAAAGCAGGACAACTCCTGCAGGATTTATCAATGAGGCCATTCATCCTGCAGCAACAAACGCTCCCTTTACCAAAGTGTGTGGAGGGGCCGGAGTTACCTGAAATCACTTACACTACAATTACTTTCAACGGATATTACCACAAATACTCATGTGTTTCCAAGTTCATATACTGAGCAGTTGATAGCGGAATCACTCATCCATTGTAACATAACAATCCAGAAGAACAACCTTGGGGGAAACCGTTCCAGGTGCTTTGTCTACCTGTCTGACCTCCCAAATTCTCCAAAATGGTGTAAAAGAAAGACAGGATGGTGCTGTTGCTGGCGAAAAAGGTGGTAAACAGACGCCTTTTCATTTCCCCCATGAATGGCTGAGTGTAACACAGCAGTCAGGGTGACTCTATGACATTTATTTCCGCGTATTAACTCTAATACAGGAAATAAAGCGCATGTGCTATAACTTAATAACATGATTCCTGTTTTGGCCAGTGAATCAGATTCTGTTGGATTAATGCCTCCCAAGAGGAACTCTGATAACCTTTAAGTCCTATTAACAGGCATTATACATTTGTTCGCTGCAGCTAAATGGCTGTGTAATACTCACCAGCTTAGCATTAGTGACCTCTTAAACCTCCCAGGCATGAACTACTGTTTATGCAGCCTGTCATATCCCTCTCACACACACCTCAGTAATCTTGGGCACACTCCAAACATCATCATATGCACCGTGCTCGCCTGCTCGTGTCCGGCTCAGTTTGGCTTGTGCTAGAGATAGGCTGACATACTACTTTAAAAAAAAAAAAAGCCTTCAGTGGTTTAAATAACATTCTCACCAGGTACCATGAATGCAGGACAGCCCCCCCGTCTTCATTAGCAGTTTCATTTTGACAACTAATCAAAACAATTAACCCCAGAAACGTTTGACCTGTAAGACACAAAAAAAAGTCTTAAGGTCATATTTCATCTTTTCAGATATTTGTTTGGGAATATTGTCACTTTTGACCACCACAATCTTGAACCCTAGTTTAAAAAAAACAAACAAACAAAAGAAAGAAAACACACCACTCTCTACAGGTGTTCCTGAGATATTGAACTCAGGGGACGGACACATTTGAGGCCGCTATGACCCTGATCTTTGAACTGTGACCGCTAAAAATCCATCCAGTTAATCTTTCCTCGAGTTTGCGCTGAGTTCGAAGGCCTCTCCTGGGGCAGAGGGGCGGACAGACAAACAAAAAACGCCTCTGGTCTCGGCCGTCTCCGACACCAAGGAGTAAAGAGGCAGAGTGACCACAACAGGAGCTGCGTTTGCAGTGACTGACATGGCTTGGCTGGACTTGACACTACTCGCCTTTTTGTTTGTTTTTCCATCCTAGCGTGTTTTTTTTTTGTTTTTTTTTTGGCGCATCGTCTCCACAGAGATTCCAAGCGTGCTGACAACTTGTCTTGGTAGTATCAAAACGAAGAGCGCCTCAAAATAGCCGACCTAAATAGCCAACTTATGGTAGTAGTCACATGTTTTTAATTCACTGGACTGCTTGATTAAATGGCAGCCTGCAGGCATTCCCCTGTTTGGTTGGGAAGGATCCAGCAAGAGGTGTGTGGCATCAAGCCTATATGACGGGGCGCTGCTATGACAACCAGCCAAACTGTGGAGGGACAATTTGCAATGGAAATCACGGGACCTGGCTGGTAGCAAAAGCGGGTGGAGTTTAGCCGTGACCATGTCCGTACATCTAACCAGGCTCCTGTCCGGCATCTCTCAATTCCTGTGGACGTGATTTGCGCACATCAACTGTCCCGCCGAAGTGCGGCTAGCTAACGGGCGTCGTGTGGAGCAGCAGAGAGCTGCATTTTTTTTTTTTTTGACTAACAAAGTGGGCCTCTCCCCGCGTAAAGACCGCACGTGTCACATGACTCCGGGCAACCGCTCGTCCTGATGCGTTTGTGCAGCAGATGTGCGGCGCATCATCTGAGCCATGCCGGGTGCACGTCGACAAACTTGTCTGCCTTTCAACAACGGTTGGAGCTGTTAGCAAGTTTTGGGAACATGAGAAATCAAGTCTGTCTATCGGGAGGGGAATAAAGTCTAAAATGTAAAAATGGTACATAGAGACTCATCTTCAGTGCATTCAAGTTTGGTGTCGTGAACTTTTGACTGCCATATTACTTTTGTCCAATTGTACTTAGTTTGGTGACTTTCCTGATCCTGTTCTATGCGTTGTAATGTTTTAAGCCTGTGCATCCACACACACACATACACACGTGTGATGAGATCCCCCTCAGGGACCCTCAGCTGTGTAGATTTAACTTTTTTTTTTTGGCCATGTGAAGACTTCAAAGCTGCTGCAAGCCTGCATGCGCATGGGCATAAAATCCACATTTTTCAGGGCAATCGCCACAGGAGGACAAATCACAAAAGGCTACTCCCCAGATGCTAAGTGGAGTTTGTAAACCGCCTCCCACACACCCCCACAGCCTCCGAAAAACAAAGAAAACAAGTGCCACTTAAGTGTGATTATTGACAGCACTGACACTTTTATCCGGGTTGGCAAAAGGGCCAATTCTTCTTTTTTGTCTATTTTCTTACGCTCTGATGTTGCTGATGCTAAAAACTTTCGATCCGATTGCTCAATCAACATGGCAGCCATGCTTTGATACAATGTATGATGTCATACACTCTTCAAGGTCATACAGTCGCAGCATCAAAGTAAACTTGTTTTGTTTTTGTTTTTTTGCCATTTTAAAAATATTCAGCTTTCTCAAGCTTTGGCAGTACGGACATGCAGTGCAATTCAGCATTCACACACACTTTCTGCAGGAAATGCTTTTGACTAATTCACTCAGCGGCTATCTGCCTGGGAGAAAAGTGTGAGGACTCGCTCCTCTCCCCAAAACCCAACATGCAGCGTGAAATGTGGCCAGTTAACCTTTGGATTTCAAAAAGTCCAGAAACCTGGAGATGACTTCAGGCATGCGCGATCCACACATCTGGTTCTACTTGTGGCTTCCCCGCCTTAATCATTACCATACTTCCTCTCACACAAAATGTACAGTAAGAAAGAACAGCAGCACACACTGCGGTTCTGCTCCCCCTATCCAAACCATTTTCTCCTGTGTTCCTTCTAGTTCGTGCTGCAGGTTTCACCTCTTTTTGTTGCGCAAAAACAAACAAACTGCAAATCGCTCTTCTTAAGTCACCTCCATTGTTATGTTTAATTCTTAAAACCATGAAGATGGACCTTACGCATTACTGACAGCACGGTTGCCCCCCACACACCAACAGTCGGCCGGAGAGCGTTCTCTGGGAACGCGGCGAGCACCGTGGCTTCTGAACTCGACGACAGGTCGAAGGGATAAAAGATGACGCACACAAAGATTACACAATGAGCAACTTTTCGGGAACATTTCCCTGGCAGGAGCGAAGCGTGGGTGCGAGAACGCACTGAAACATGAAGATGTGGGGGGAAAGCCGCAAATGGATAGGTTTGTTTGGGAGCATGGGAGCAGATGTGTGTGTGTGTGTGTGCGTGTGTGTGTGAGAGCACACTGAGGCCAGACAACAGCACCCTTACAAAAACCCCATCTATCATTACACAACACGGTACAACTCCACAACACACACTCTCCTCTCTCTCTCTCTCTCTATCTCACACACACACACACACACACGTCTTGAAACATATTGATTGGCCTACTAAAACGCTTTTACACCGCCTGGAGAGACCGCATAGCAACAAACGTAGAAACTTCAGATGGGTGCATGTTTGCACGCAAGTGACTTTTTTTTGTTTTGTTTTTGTTTTGACGCCACACTCGCGTACACACACGCGCGCGCGCGCGCGAACACACACCCAGCGGGACAACCGGGGAGCAGCATGGGCGGCGGGCGGCGCGTGTGGCTGCCGTGCGACCGTCCCACCCATCGCTGCCCCCAGTCAGCCCCGATAACGTCGACGCGCCGATGCAACCACGTGGCGCCACCGCCGACCACCGTTTAAATCCGATGAGCTGGAGAGAGATGCGCACCGGGGGGAGGTGGGGGCGGCGGACTGGGGGGACGGGGGGGGTACTGGGGGACCTCGCGAGCGCGAGCACGGCGGCAGCATCAGTGACGCCGCGCCGAACGTAGATACGTCAACAGCAGGAAAAAAAACAAACAAAATACCCAACGTACCCGTTTCCTGTAAGCATGAGCCATGCGTCATTACAGGAAAAAAAAAAACATGCCAACAGCGGAAGCAGTGGTGTTAAACGCGCAAGCGGCGAAGCTAGCTAACGCGCGTCAAACCCGTCATTAGCCGCGCGGATGAGGCGCGACCAAAGCAGCCGCCTCCAATGCACCGGCGGTCGCTTTGTGTCGCCGCGCCGCGCCGCGCCGCATCGCGCCGAACGGTCAACCCGAACGAACGTGGGTTCGGCCACTCACGGCGGCTCCTCGGCGATGTCCAGGGAAGGTTCGGTCCGGTCCGGTCTGGCGTGTGTGTAGGTGTGTGTGTGTCAGCCCGGGATGTTCTCCTCGCTCGTCGACCTGCTGGCAGCACGCAGCAGCGGACTGAGACGCTTCTGCTCTGGATGGCAACGATGAAATGACAGTTAGTACGCATGCGTACGAGCGCCGCGAGCGACACCGGAGGAATCTGTTGAAACCAAACGCACGCACGCACGCAACGCGCGCGCGCGCACACACACACACACACGCCTTCATTACTCACGAGTAAATTGCCACGAAATGCACGTACAACCCCGAAGAAAACCTGTTTTGGATATCCACAAAAAAAAAAAAGTATTATGCTAAGAAAAAATTGCTACTTTTAAATCAGTGCCTCGCTCTGATGGCACGTTCAACTCCAGTGGGACGGCGATGAATCCCAGCTGAAGAGCACTTCAAACTTGTTTGCTTTGAAATAAATAATCAGTTAATAAATAATAAGTCAGTTTATAAATAAATCAGTTTTGAGGTTCCGGTCAGTTAATCAGTACATCATAACTGTCACCCAGCTATTCCTCAAACGAGACTGAAAGTAGGCAAACCCGGGTTGTGTATCAAGTGCAAAATACATTTTACTTTTCCTCTTGGCTTCATGGCCATGTAGCTCTTCATAAAACCATGTCAATACAGCAACACAGATATCTGGATATTCCTTGTACTGAGTCACATCTTTATTTTCCACAATTGGACTTATAGGGTCAGAAATCTGGGGCTGAACTACACTTAGTGTAAGTAGCCCAGGGGTTGCTAAAAATGGGACATTTTATTTCTTACATAACTCATAAAACACAATTAAGAGCATAAATACCGTATGTCTCTCGTAATTTCTGCACAGTGGCTCATGATTATGAGAGGCTGTTTTGGAAGAAAGTGTCTCAAGGCCTGACTCGCAAGACTTTGAAATTGTGACACACTAAGTTATGACATTTTATTTGAGAGATTGGTCGCAGGCACTAATTTTGAGCACACCTTGTCATTAAGCAAACAGCCCACATTGTTGTGTTAGCGCTTACGAGCTACAGATTTGTACAGTAATGGCGTCCTTTGCAGCACACTGCAACACAACTGTGGTGATTCAGCTTTTTTTTTGAGACAGTGCTTTTGTGCATGAGCCTGCTTATTTTTGTTTGTTTTATATAAGAATATTCATCGCAAAAAAAAGAAAACACAAGCAGACTAACTCACACTGCCTATGAGCCAGTTTTCCCAAAGTGCAATTGCAAAGTGCTACATTCTAAAATAGAAATAAAATACCAACGTAACAGAAAAAGATCCGAGTGGGAAGGCTAAAGCAGCTAGATTATAGGCAACTGATAAGCAGATTCAATCAGAGAGGACATTCTGAGAGAGCCAAAAGATCATTATTGTATGCAAGCGTAGATAAGGAACAGAGCGAAGCGGTAATACGGCTCTAAACGTTCGCAGCCTCAGAACCGAACATGCACAAAAATCGGCGCTGTTTTTTTTGTTTTGTTTTGTTTTTGCAGTGATTTGAAGAAACTTACTTTTGAGTGTTTTTCGCAGCGCTGATTTATGTGACTGCATCATTTGAAATCGAGATCTAGTATTTATGACGTTCATGGCTCAGCGCTGGAGCTACTCAGTGTTGTCTGAAATATGATGTTGAAATCCTCCCCCGCCCCCTACTTCATCTCTGCCAGCAGGACAAACATTGCACAAATGGTGAAGATGAGAAACGGCGGCCGAGACTGGGTGTGCTTCTCGAAGAGAAAGTAAGCAGCCCTCAAATCAGATTTGAAAAGACTTACAACTCCAGAAGCTCTCTCGTTCACCCTGCATGCTGCTCTTTATTTAGTCAGTTTTATTTGCACAGCCCAGAATCACAAGTCTGATTGCTTCAGCGGGCTTAAGAGTGAGCGACACCCTTTGTCCTTTGACCTTTGGCTCAAATGAGGTAAAGCTCTACCTAAAAAAAGAGAAAAAAAAAAGAAAAACCTTTTACAGGGGGAAAAAAGGGGGCGAAGAACCTCAGGAAGAGCCAGAGAGGAGGGATCTCGCTCACCCAGGACGGACGGGCGTCCAATAGATTTTGCATGCACAGGGATCAAAACCAAAGAATTTACATGTAGCATACAGGATGCATAGGTAATAACAAATGAGTGGAATCGAAAACAAAAGAAGCTTAAGGTGCCACCGCCAACAGATATGTACCGTGTACAGTATGAGCGGCCATAATATTCAAAACCGCTCCACTGCAGGAGGAGTTTCATGTTGAATTTTCATTGGATCTGTCTGCGAGAGGCGTTGACGTATTTTCAGGCAGAAACACACACACATGTACTGTAATTTGTGGTACCGCCGAACTGCGCTGGTTAAACTGCGAGGTGTCCCTAATATTCTGGATGTCCCACTCTTGTGCACTATGGGCGACGATACATCAGCGGCTTCTGGCAGTACAATCCAGTACGGTTCAACAGCATCACAAATTACATGTCCCGGTAACAGTCATTAAAATATGTCCACACCTCCCTCACACAGATTCAATAGAAGTCCAACGCAAAACTCCTCCTGAAGGGAGAATCTATTGCAGGTCTGTTGCATCGCATTCTCTAGTTAACATGCAGTGGTCGTAATGTTATGGACCATCGGTGTGTTGTATATCGTATGGAGTGTAAAAGTCTATTTCCGAGCTGTCAGCTAAGGAGGGGAGGGGGTGCAACTGTTCATGTTTCCGCATGATTCATCAGTGGTGAGTTTGAGTTTACCCATAATTCTCGGATTTGGCGCGCTGTGCATCAAAGCTCCTGTTCATGTTTCTCCTCCCTTGAGCTACACTTGCACGGCACACATGTCGCTCTCAAGCCAGAGTACAGTTCATTGAATTAACATTCCTCTCTCATCCTCCGCTGATAGAACAAGTCACATGCTGTTGACCCTCTTAATGGTGAATTCAGACCTGCCCGCCCCAGCGAGACACTCCCACCTCCCAACATCTAAGCCACAGGGCAGACTCTCTGCTCCGCTCTTGCCCTCCGGCCGCTCGCGATTGCTCCACTTGCCTAATGCGCTTTTGTTGAATTTGCCCCGACCAGCAACGACGGCTGTTAAAATGTTTCCGGCCGACAAGCGTGTGAGGATGCTTTTGGCATGGCGACGTGACAGCCCCCTAATTGCGGCCTTCGCTCCGTCTCCGCTAATGAGAATTGAGGAATTAATGAACGGGGTCGACACCGGGTCCGGATGAGCGAAATAAAAAAAAAAAAAAGGAGGGAGATGCTTTGTGTGTGTGTGTGTTTTTTCTTTAAATGCGTCGGAACCGTCCCAAGCACAGTCACGCGGGTCCTTCGGAGTAAAATTAAGACTTTCTTTCATTATGTAGCTGGGAGAGTCTCACGCCACCGCTGTCGGACTCGCTCCCTCCAGGCTGCTCAATATTTGTCTGCCCTCGTGCCCTGCAACCACTGCGCCTGCTTGTCTACTGGTTATCGTGTCGTTGCACAGGGCTCCCTAAGACAATAAACAACAGGGAGAGATGGAAACAGGGTTTTGCTACTTCGCCTGCAGATGTCAGAACCATCCCAGACAGAGAAGGAAGACCAAGAGGAAAAAGTGACACCCCCGGGGGTGGTGGAACTGCAGATGGGAAACAGGTTTTGTTTTTGGGAAGGTTCAGCGGGAGATTCAGGGTGTCCGGGGATGCGTGCTGCCAGCGAAAACATTCCTTGCGTGATCATCTGCTTTCTCGGCGCTTCTTCACACATGAGAGGGTCTAGTGTAATTTTAGCCCCGCGCGCAGCATATTCATAATTGGCTTTCTGCTCAGTGCCATAAATCTTTTGAGTCCGGAGTCCGCCATGTCAGTACACACACATGCCCCTGATTACGCAGCGCACGTAGACAGCACGCCTCTTATTGCATGTCTTTTTTGCCGTTATCTGTGCGCCGATGTCTGTGTGCGTGTGTGTGTGTGTGTGTGTGTGTGGTTCATGACAGGAGCAGTGGACACTTGAGCTTAGCTGTGACTGGATTTCTGTGGGTTGCTTTGAGCTAACCGAATGTTAACCTGTTGATGGTTGGCGCGCTGAAACTTGCTGACTCCGCAAATTTCACCTCATGATGAACCTTTTTTTTTTTTAAACTTTTTATTTCATTTATTTATTCATTTTTGTGGGGTACAAAAAAGTGCAAAAAGAAATGTATGTCATCGGTATTAACAGATAGCTGACTGGTGATTTCATTGTCTGAGGTGTCTAGTGGTGAGTGGTCGATTTGAACAGCACAATTTGTGGTTTTTTATTCGAAACAAACAATCAGAGATGTAAAAGATATTAAAAAAAAAACAAAAAAAACACACACACAATGGTACGAAACGTGCTGCGGCATCATTGAGGAAACGCGAGATGTCATAAAGTGCCATAAACTGTCATAGAGGATTAGGCAGACATTGGGACTGGGCCCTTTCCTGAATACTGGGGCGAACCCTCATGACCCTGATACCTCATTAGTTGTCGACGGCATTTACGTAAGCTGCCAGACAAGTCAGCTGTCGTCATGCACCCCATAGTAAATGGTAAACAGGTGATAGCTGTCGTGATTTCTAAAATCTTCACTGATGAATAAGATACTTAAATTTTACTTATATTTCATTCTGGAAAAGTCCTCATGGCCCTTAAATATGATTTGTGCCTCTCAAAAATCACGACTCCGACAAGGATTGGGAGATGTAAACGCATAAAACAGAGGGGCAGTAATACGTGTTGAACTGGGATTCAGCCTAGAGGATTACCAGAGTTCACAATTCATCTTAAAAACCATCTGGTGGCATCCCCAGAGAAATAAGGGAACTTTGAGGTTGTTAGGTCATCCGGCACAGGCCGCTGCTGGAAGCCGGTTAAACTCCCAGTATTGATCCCTTTATCTCGCCCACTATGTTGCTGAACTCTTTGGCTTCCCCCACCTTTAGCCTACTGATTGTCCCTGTCCCACTTGAACCTTGTACAGCTGGCCCACTTACTTTTGCCCAAACTGATGTCACTGCACCTCCCACCTTCAGCATGCCTTCCTTTTTACTGTCCTCTAAAGGGTAAAACAGAACAGGGTAAAACGCATGAAAGCCATCACCCTGAAATTTACCCACTTCATTGCTTGGATCAAAAAGATATTTTTTCTATGACAAATTTTCTGAAATGTATTTCTCAATATGTAAATGAGGCATTGTCTAATTGCATAACGTGGCGTAAAACTAGATTCCCTTTTTTGACACATTAGAATTAAGGTGGACTTTGGATCAATCTGAAAAAAACAACATATTTTTAATTGAATTCAAATAGGTCTGAGAATTATATTGAAATACAGATAAGAATGTAACTGAGGAGTTTGATGTCCGTCTGTGCCACTGACATTTACATGTATATTTAGACAAAAGAGACTCTACATGCAAATTCTAAAACAAATAGATGTCACTTTGAAATGTCTTGTGTCGATTACTTGCATTAAATTATTTATTTGGTGTATAACAAGACTCCTGACAAGCAAATTAGGCGTTATCTGATAAAATAGCCATTAATGTCCACTATTAATATTCAAGAATTTGCATACATGTCCAAAACAAGCACGTAAATGGGTATTTTGGATGTTTTCTGTCAACTAGTCTGAAAAAAGGCAAAAAGTAAAAAAAAAGATATCTGAGTAAATGATGAGGAGCATAGAAAGATGCACAAGAGCAGACTGAAGGCAGAGGGAACAACGACCCTCTGTTCTTCATACTTTACTGCTGGTTTGTTGGTAGAATAGCTGCTCATGTTTCATGTGTACCACGTGACATTGATCAGGCGAAGAAAAAACCCCCCCCACATATTTCAAGTAATTCAAAATGGAGCCTTTGAGTACATCTCATATTACATTTACTCAAAACGCAAAGGAAGCACTTTGGGGGGGGGGGCAAAGATGCATCAGAAGCTGCTGGATGTGAGCACTACTACAGTAAAACCAGCAAATCTCGTACATGTTGGGTTTCGAAAGCACTGCATTTCATTACTATCGGAGCGAGCGCGTTCCGAGTGCCGTCTCTGAGATTACTCTGCAGACCGCCATGAAGCGTGAGTTACTGTAGATCCACAGTCTGGACGCAGCTCTATTTCTTGTTCTCTTCCAAGCTCTCATCGGCCAAATAACCCTCAAACGTGGCGAAGACGTCTGGAAAAAAATTCCAGGACTTGGATCGATATCGCAGCACCGTCTGAGAGAGCAAGTGAGTTTTACTGTAACTCACTCGTGAATGTAAGAAGAAAAAAGAAAAAAAAAATGAAAAGAAACATCTGTATTCACATATCCGCCTGTGTTTGTCTTGCGTCAGACTCGGGTGTAACGCTCATCCCAGACTGTCCCAACTATCCTGAACACTGTTCTGAACCCTTTAGAGCGCCGGCACGGTGCCGTGCTCTTTTTAAAAGGTGGGATTTCTGTGTTTTCTCTTCGGTCACAATCACTTTGCTGACGCTGAGCGACGCAGGTCTGAGCACAAGGAACAGATGAACAGTTCAAACGGACAGCCTGCAGATGACCTCAACGCTTGAGATTTATTAGCCAGAAAACACAATGGGGACTGCAGCGTTCAGCCTCGCCGAGTCCAAGTTCAAATTTGACAACAACGCCACAGACAATGAATATTTTAAACACGTCTTTCTGAGGTTATGTCGACGTGGTTTTCAAAAAATAGGCATTTTCTTTTTGGAGAGTCAAAAGCCCTTAATTCAAAGCAACAGAAAAATGAATGCGTTGTTTTGCTTTTTATGGGGCTCATGAGCGGGTCCCCGACTGCTGAGGGTTTATAGGTCAGGGTAAGTTAGGTTTAGCCAAGTAGTAGTTGGGGTTTTAGTTTGAGTACGTCTCCAGGAAATTCACTTGGGGTGATGTCATGTCTTCTGAAGTGATGGGAGCAAGAGTCTGCGAGAGGAATTTTGAAGATTTTATCTGCACAACGTCCACAAACACAGTTTTTATTTCCAATCTTCTGAGTGCAGGACCTGGCCACAAATCCGGGAGAGACGCGCTCAGGGACGTCCTCCAAAGCTAACTGACGCCGGTCACCTGCTCCGTTTATTGACTGGCCCGCCGCCTGACGCGCACACGCCGTCCCCGCACAGCCTGTTTGCTTGCTCTTTGGGTCGAGCGAAGCTACGTCACGCGCACGCCGTGACCTCTCCGCGAACACGTAACCCCGCTGGCGACTCGACGCCGCGGCTGTTAGAACGCCTAACCGGCTTTCCCAGTGCCTCAACTCCCGGCGTTCACCTCGCTGCAGTGCAGGCGTGCCGTGGGTGTGCGACTGATGCCCACATGCACTTTGTTCTCACATCCCAGAGGATTTGCGACATCACCATTAACAATGAAAAAAACAACAGCCGCGGGTTTCCTTCGTCATTCCTGAAGCCTCAGCTCCTCCCAGTGAGGACCTCTTCCCCCGACTGGCAGAGGGAACACCACATTTCTCCCATTTCTCCTATGAGCCCATCGCTTGCCTCCCTCTCCGTGTGCGAGCTGCACAGAGGCTTCGAGGATTTCAAAACGCTGCTCAAAACATATTTTTATTCACTGGCTCAAACAACACACCCTGGCTCCTCTTCTTCTTCTTCTTCTTTATTATTGCTGAGGTTTTTAAACTAGGCGCTGTTTGTTGTGTTGTGTATATGTGCATGGTCCGTACAGCGCGTCGGTCCACCCGTGTTGTTTCTGAACGTGCTTCAGAGTTCAAGTTTGACTTGATTTGCTGTCAAATAACACGCAACACTTTCGGCTAGACTTCCCTCAGAAAAATTACTGGCATCGAGTGAGAAATTCACCGGGAGCCGTTTGCTGTGGAGCCCCACATACCATCTCCCATTCCACATTTCCAAAAACAACAATGCCCGATTCCAAAATGTGCTCGCAGTGTTTTAACAATCAGACCATCTGAACTTGACTTTACGCCAAAAAAATAAAAGTGACCTCAGAGACTAATAATTTATGACCTTGTTATCCAGTGAGAGTCTCCAGTGTCAAATAACAACCGAGTTCAGAGAGCAGCGGACACCAGAGAACCTCTTTTTCTTTCAACACTGCTTCCCACCCCTCCCTTTCTATCTGTCCCTAATTCTTGCCTTAAGCAGTTGAATTAAATCAGTCAAATCATTGCTAAAATCACACAAAGCCGCTACGGGTCCTTCAGTGTGTGACAGTTACATTACAAGATGCTGGCAAAAAAACAAAAAAAAAACAAGCTGTGTTTACTTTAGGTAAGTGAAAGTACATGTGAATTCCCCCCTGGCCCCCAACCCACACACAGACACACAGACACTCACACACACACACACCACACACACACACTTTTTTTACGAGTGGGCAGATGCAAAACACATGAAAGCAGCATTCAGAAGAAGAGGAATGCAGCGCTTATTGTGTCGGTTTGTGCAGATTGTTGCCTTGCTTGGTGCAGTGGTGACATGGTGGTTTCATGCCTGAATGAGCCATTGTCTGGAAATAGCGTGGAGATTTTTTTGAGACAACGGAAATCCTTTTGTGCTGCACTTTTCTTGCTTCTTTCGCTGCATTTTGCGCGTCCTCTTACTTATATGGGGCGATAATAGCATTCCATTTACTGCGCATGTCTCCTAGGCTTCTTAAATGATGATTTACTTGCGCTACGCTGTCATGTCAGACTAAATATATTGCTTGAAGGCATGTGAAGGTGGGTGGGGCAGGTGTTTGAATGTTTGAAATATGTATATGTAAGTATGTTGTGTTTGAGCCATTCATCATCTGAACTGGAGATGTCTGCAGCAACAGGCAGCTGTCTATTCCTCCGTCCCAAAACGTGGATGCAGAAATATGAATCTGAAGCATTTTCTTTGTTTTGTTCTCCAAAACTGCTGAGCAAGGAATTAAAAAGACAAAGTGTATCCTAAAACACACGGATACACTTTATAAGCAGGTAAATGACTTGATCTCATACTTGTTGTCTGCCATCTAGTGACAGAATGGAAGCTTTGCAAGATTCGACAACCTATAGGCATCGATTTTAATGACACGCTGCCACCTGCTGGACAAAATTTATACTTCCACAAGACATGCCGTGCCAAAAGAATTAGTACTTTGAAGTAGCATGCATCATCACCAATAACACATTGACTGACTACGCAAATTTGAATTTGTTGGTATTATGAAGTCCTCAAATAGCTGCAATTTGTGACTTAGATGTAAATTATTTTTAGTTGTGTCTTGCCCACCGAGTTTAATTATACAGCAATGTAATATTTTTTAAATTCACAAATTTGCTTCAAATAATTCAATATTTGACAATGTTAATACAAGATGACTCTGTTGCTGAGCTGCCTCATTTAGAAGCATCTGTCTCCAGTCTCTTAATCAAACATGAAGAAGCATCATCAGTTTTATGCTCATCAGAGGTGTGTTTAGAGATTTTGGAACCCGTGAAAACAAATTACATGATTCCAAATCAGCCATTTGATATATATTATATTTTAACATTGTGTGTCTTAAGGGGCCATATGAATTATGGGCCATATGAATTATGGGCCAGATGGTCCCATAATGTGACATTCCCAATTTAGATATCTGAACTAATCAGAAATGTGAATCAAATTAAAGGCTTCCTTTTTTTTAATTTTTTTGCTTTTAATTCAATCAGATGTGTTTATATCTCACACTGCACTGTAGCTGCAGCTTCGCTCATCCTGTCTTCTGCCTCATTCTTCTCTATTATCCACTTTAGCCAACCTTTTAGGATTATTATTTATGAAGTCCCACAGTACTTGTTTTGTTAAAGCACTTTGAATCATATTTGTTGACAGATGTGGCAAACAAAACCTTGTTTGTGTTGATCTGACATTCAAACCTTCCCCGCATTGGATATTTAAAATTAGTTTTTAAAGCTTCCCAATACATTTACGGACTTTAAAATTTATGCTGTATTCAGGTTATGTGGGATTGACAGCCTTTCTGACAGCGTCATTATCAGCCTATGAAAAATCATAAATTGTGTGTATTATATGTATAAATTTAATATGCGGATTGATGTCACGTCGCCATGGGCTTTTCCCACATTTGGTTGTTTTATATTTGTTTTTCATAAGACTGTTTGTGAGAACATGATTTCAAAATTTTCCCAAAAAAGCAAACAAAAGGAAGAGTCACGGTCATAATGACGCGATGTTGACGGGAAGCGTTTGCCCATTAAAACCCTCCGAACTCGGGGACGTTAATTGGCTGACAGGACAGCAGCCACCTGGCGGAAGGACAGCGGCCCACGCTGAGCCGCCCTGATTGGACGATTGTTAAACTCCACCATCTGTTTCGCAGAGCCACCTGCACAGGTGAGTACAGACGGGGCCATGAAGTAATCGTCTTAACAGGAAACAAGATTCATCATAGCTCAGCAGTTTCTTGTCGAGACAAAACTGCGGCATGAGTCACTCTCCACCTGCGGTGCCTCAGGTTCGGGCAGGTGCGTGAGAACTTGCGCGCAATTTTTGTTCGATTCTTAATATCAAATCATCTGAAGCTTGTTATTTAGAATTTCCTTTTTGCTGGATATAGTGGGTGAGGTTTTGTTTTAGTTTTTTTTAAATCTATATATTGAGTAGGTTTATCTATGGTTGGACACAAGCCAACAGGTGTGAGATGAACACTGCAGATTAACACAGCAGCGTGTCTCTGACTCTAATCA
Source organism: Dactylopterus volitans (assembly GCA_901007715.1). NCBI lineage: Eukaryota > Metazoa > Chordata > Actinopteri > Syngnathiformes > Dactylopteridae > Dactylopterus > Dactylopterus volitans. The sequence goes on from CAAKHG010045417.1 coordinate 30,516, forward strand.
GCCTCAGCATCTAGACAGCAGTTCACTTACTGATAGTTGTTGTCAGGCCACGTTCCGGTGTTTTTGTAAGTGGTGGTTTAAATTTTCACTTCCATTAGGTCGGAGGCCTACATGGGAGCAGCTCCTACACTTGACATGATGCATCATAATGTTTCTCCCTTCCTGGCTGGAAGGTTTTCTGTTAATAATTCAAAGCCTCCAATCTTGTAGCCAAGACGATAACGCCACCTGTGACCTTGGAAAGCACATCTGGAGCCACAGAGCATTGAATCATAAAAGCAACATTTCCACTGATGAAAAAATATGTAGCGCCCCTGAAATCATAATCATAACAATGATTTTTAGGTTTTAAAAAAGACACTGACAAACATGGAAGCTGGCAGCCTGCTCCATGTCAGCCTTCTTTCTGTGAGCTGCGACTCTCGTTTCCTTTAATATTCAACCACTTTATAAGATTGCATCCAGGCAGCAGGTGCGGTTTGATAATAAAAATTGAAGAAATATCAGCAGAAAAACAACAAATAGGAGCCATATTTGACGCATTACTACACAAGAAATGATTAGTATATTTTGATGCAAAGGTGCTGTTTTGCCTAAGGGTGAAAAGATACTGAGCTTTGGGCTCCGTGTTTGAGCACAGATGAGGTGTGTATGAATATAAATGTATCATCATTTCTCTTGAGTCACACAGAGTTTTATGCAAGTCACTGTCCGGCTGATCATTATGTACTGTGCAGGTCATTGTGGGATATTCAAGGTCTTCATTTATTTTTCATGTATACCTGTATAAAGTATATTCTCTGCTCACAGTTCAGTTCTCAGTAATACTTTTATGTTTTTTTTCTGCTATATTATTTGTAAGAAGATTAATTGAACCGAGTTGGGCATGAAAACAATCTGGCCTCTTTCTATTCAGCCTGCTCTTCTTTTTTCCCGCTCAAGTGTTGATTAGAAACAAAAAGCACCTTTTAAAGTATCTGTAACCAGGTAACAGTTATGACTGATGCAGGGGAGAGCATGAATGACCCAGCTGTTGGAAAGATGGAAAAAAGGTGGCAATTTTTTTTTATGTTTATGTTTAGCTGAAAGTAACAGGACTAAAGACCTATCTTGGTCTTGAGATGGTGATATTTCAACTTCATTTCTAAATGCTCATGAGATGAGGCGTTTTTTTGATATCAGCTGAGCTCCAGTCTGGTGCGAAAACCAGCATTACCCTGACCCTTGTCCAGAGTATTGAGGTCTGAGAGGTCATGGGGCCTTATATAATAGGTATAGCTGTGTGTCAACAGCGCAGCGGTGATGAAATACACCACCACATTGTAAGATCAGATGGCCGAAGACGGCATTTACGATAAAATGAAAATAAAATGGTCCTAAGAATTGACCCCTGCGGCACCCCACAAGTCAAAGCAACACCAGTGGGTGCCTTGTCATCAAACAATCTAATATTACCCAAAATATAACATGGCATGTATATTAAACGATTAATTTCACCCCATCTAGATAAAGATGTTTAAATTGTGGAAACTATTTCAAGGAAATTGCAAATCATTCTTTCACACACATCTGCCTGCATAGTGCCCATTAAGATATTTTAGTCCTATTGAAAGACTAAAATACTTTCCTGAAGCAGCACTTCGTCCCGTCTGACATGTTAGAAGGAATCGGCAGTTTCACTTCAAATCGAGTCAAATGTGACGAAAATGAAAGTAACATGGAATCCAGGAAGCTTGTGTGTAGCTACTCAGAACATGTGATGTGAAACATGAGAGGATCCCCTTTCCACAGTCAAAGAGTCACAGCCATCATGCGTTTGGGATTAAACTGACCCACTGTTGGAGATGTGATTCTGATGAAGCTGAAAGTCGTTGGGGCCACAGCAAAGGTGGACTCGCTCTCAAATCATCCCAGAGGCCTCTAATGTAGCCTACCACCTCAAACATGGTGGAAGACTTTGCGCGGTTAAAATCACTTTTCAATATTTTCAGTGACACATTTTAAAAAGAAAAAAAAATAACCCAAATCCAAACATTTCCACCTTCCCAAAATTAACAGGTGCTTTTTTTTTTCGCTAACCCGCCGATAAAAAAATGGAAAACATTAAAAAATAGGTCTGAAAAATGGTAATAATAAGTCGACAATATCACAATGTTCCACACAGCGTTCAGAGCCCCATTCCCTGTATGAAAATGTTGTGTTTCATCCACCACATACTGCTGTTCAATTGGACTAATGGGTGTAAATAGCCAAATAGCTGCCGTGTAACTATTCTCACCTGCCATATAAACAATGACATACAGTTACAGCGTTTGTAGTATTTTATACCAATACTTTCGCTGCTTAGAAGTTGCATAGTCGATTATCGAAAAACTAATGCGAATGAATCGTGGGCCTCACAAAAAGGAAATACTTTTTCTTTCTTCTTCATCTCCTGTTTTCTCTGCGGATCACCGCCTCTTCTCAGTGGAGTCAGCCAGGATTGTGAATGAGTCACATCCTCTCAAGTCATGACCTTATGAGAAAATGGCTAGGCGCTTGCTCAGTTTCCAGGAATCCAGCGTGGGCAACCCCCACCACCACCACCCCTACACACACACACATACGTACACACACACACCAACCAATCAACCAACCTCCTCTCCGACCCCACCTCCTGTCTGCCGCTTTTCTGCCATGTTGTTCAATTCAGGCCTCAGGCTGGTCTTCCCACTGGTGATGGGTCGTTCCCAAACGAACCGGCTCTAAGAGCCGGCTCTTTAAAGTGAATATTGGGAGCCTTTTTTTTTTCCAGGAGCCGATTGTTTTTTCTTTTTCTCGAAAGCCGCACGTGATTGGTCAAGTTGTGTGGCGCCGTCTGTATGTCTGCGCTGAGCGGGGGGCGGGGGGAGGGGCACACGCGGCACAGTGAGACAGAGCTGGAGAAAGCAAGAGAACTGCGCTAACACTGAAAGGAGAACAAGGATCAATCCTTCAAAGCTGAGGCACTCAGGTTTTTTTTTGAATGCCAATCTTGGCTATGTTATAATTGGTCGAAGCAATGTTGTAATTGGTCGAAGCACGATGTATGCCGCTGCATAACATCAGTAGGACAACGCATACGTGACTATGTGTTATCGCTGAGTCTATTGTATGAGATCATTGAGCCACTGTGTCGGGGTCATTGAAACACTGTACGTGACTGCGTGATATCACTGAGTCTAATCAAGATGTCTTTGAAGATGATGGCACCAAAGTGGGTATGATGAACACAATACCCGGGGCGCTTCTCATCTCATATCAACCTTCGTGTTGCACAGAGACGGCGGCCCCAGCTGGGAACGGTGTTCAGTCCGACTGAGCAGCTGGGTATTTTCTCTGCACCTGATCATAATAAACTCTGCGTCTGAGACCTGGTGTTCTGTCCAAACCCTTCTTGGAGCTGTTTCAACAAAAGAACCGAAGGTCCTTACAGTGGAAATAAACATTTGATATGATGTACAATCGTCATTCATTTTAGCACATAATTTGGTAATGACTTAAGCGACAAAAAAATCTGAGGAGCCGCTTGGGAGCCAAAAGAGCCGGCTCTTTTTAGTGAGCCGAGCCAAAAGAACCGGCTCTCTGAACAGAGCCATAATTCCCATCACCCTACTTCCCACACTCCAGATTGCCTTGTAATCACACAGAAGGGAGAGAGCCTGTACCTGCCAGGTGTATTAGGTGAAAGCAGCCTCTTTATTGGCTGAGAGGAGTTGAATGGGAGCTGTGGGACTCCTCCTACTTCCTGGTCTACTCATAAGCACTTTTAGGAGCAGCTGAGTAAAGGGTAGTAAAGGGTGCAGGGAGTGGACAAGTAGCGGACGTCTGGAACACGCAACAGTCGGGAAGTAAAGCAGCGTATAAACCACAGGTGGGTGATTCGGGTTTGTTTGGGGGTTTTTTTTTTACACAAAGTTGGAATTACAGCTGTTTGAAACTTTGAGCTTCTTAACCGAGTTTGTCCTGGGAGGTTTTGAACTGAGATCATGGGGTTTTCTCTCTTGATCCTCAAAAGCCAAAAAAAAAAAAAAATCCAAGCATCATTCTCTTCCTCTCAGGGGCTGTTTTGCTGCGGCGATACTTCTTCTACTACTTCTTCCTTGCCTTTGACACCAGACTTTAGAGGTCTGCTTTGCATGAGTTGCATCCGTTTGAGGTGCTGGTTTGTTTGTAATTCAAACCCTGTGACCTGAATTGTGGCCTGAACTCAGCCTCCTTTTCATGTTTGACAGTTGGGAAGTGTGTGTGTGTGTGTGTGTGTGTGTGTGTGTGTGTGTGAGAGCGCGCGCAGCAGTCATGTTAAATTCCTTCGAAAGCTCGTTGATTTAAAAAAAACAAGTTTTCTGAATTAAAGACGGCAAATGTACTGCGATTAAAGCTTTTATTGCCATTTCAAACAGATAAAAACAAATCATTCGGGAAACTTCTCTGCTGTGAACGTATTGGAAAGAGGAAGTCCTGTTAAGATCAGGATCTCCTTTCCAATGAGGATGTTTAAAAGATTGTATACTGTTTGTGTGTGTGATTCACAATATGATGCTACAACTGGAAGTGCTTAAAGTTTCTTTGAATGAGATGAAGTGTTTTTTTTTTTTTTTTAATTGTTTCTGCCCAGTTGGGAGAATAAATTCAATCATATATATTTCAACAAATGGGACTAACCAAATATTCAGATGAGACGTCCGCGAGCCGGCAGAGTCTCTGGGTTAATGGGCCAGTCCTGAGTGACTACCACAGTGGCCCACCTGCTGGGTGACGCGAGGCGGCTGAGTCGCTGCCACCTCATCGACCTCATTGTCGGGCTCATCCGGAGCGCGTCTAACTCACTGCTGGCAGTTATTAATCGTAAGCTGACAGTGCTGCTGCTGCTGCCGCTGCTGCTGCTGCTGCGTGTGTCTGCTTGCCTTCGTCCCCGAGGCTGTGAAGCTGTGTGAAGAAGTGAACAGGTACAGACGTGTGTGTGTGTGTGTGAGTGCGTGCTGTCAAAGTGTGTGTATACAACAGCGTTTTTGGTGGGAGGCGGGCGTATCAGTTGTCTGCTGGTAGTTGCCCTCCCAACCCTAGAGGCTCAGTTGGAGTCACGCTGGCAGCAGATGGTCAGTCGTGATGTGCTTTTATTGACTCCCTCGGTGGCTGCTGCAGTGCTGCTGACACACTGTCAATGTGCAGTCAGACAAACCCTATCGGAAAAATGATCCAGCTGGTGTAAAAGCCAGACCGGCACCTCCCCTGATTTATTTATTTATTCTAACATGTTCATTTGAGGTGCGCGTGGGGCTTTAATTCAGCAGTGAGGGGAAGGGTGATGCAAGTTTCTCAGCCACACTGAGAAATGCTATCATCGAGCCAAACTTGCCTTTTTAGTTTTTTCTTCTTGTCCCTTTTTGGAAAGCTGACGCAGGTTGATCATTCCCACAGCAGAGATGGCTTCCGTAGCTCCATTCAGCCGCAGGCAGTGGGCATCCCAGTCGCTGAGGGTCACCGCCAAGGAGCTGTCAATCATCTCCGCCAGGGGTAAAAACAACGCCATCGCCGAGCGCTTCTCCAAGTAAGTCGCTCCCATCGGCCGCCGCCGCCCGCGTCCACGGGGTTTAATAATTCACAAGCAGCCGCTCAGCAGTCTCTTTCTATCTGTCACCTCAGCCGGGCGTCTCCTCTTGCCTCTGATCTAGAATTGAGGCCACCGATCTGCCTCTGCGCCCTCCCGCCGCTTGGTTTCCTCGTTGCTGTCACCAAAGAGGGAAACAAAACAAACAAAAAAAAATGTGGTTATCAAAACATCAGTCCCAACCAGTTTCTCAAGTCGTGCTTGTGTTGTTTTTAGTTTGCAGAGTAAAAATTAGGTTGAATTCCCGCTGTTGAAAGCGCCATCACAGTTTCCCCCCCCCTCGTGCCTATGAAGGCGCCACATATCGGGTTACTGATCCTGAGTGGAGAGGGTGGTAGGTAGTTTGCGTTTAACTCCTTCTCACCACTAGGAGGTGCACTGCTCTGGGAGTCAGTCAAGAGTGCAGTTTACTTCCTGCTTGTGAGTGAGCAACATAATTTTTGGGGGTATCAGGAGGGTGAACCTCTGTCTTTCATAACAGTGCAGTGAGCTTTCTGCTTCACCTCCATTTATCTCAAACTGGTTCACGACAAAGACTTAATTCTTCAGTTTTATGCTTTTTTTTTTTTTTTTTTTTTTTAACCTCAATATCAGTCATCTCGAAAAAGGAATTTTCAATGCCCATGTCACACATAGGCAAACTGTGGCCTGGGGGCCAAAACTGGCCCGTGGACTTTCTCTATGCAGCCCATGACAACCTCCAGAGGAGGACAAAATAATCCAAGTTAAAAAAAAAAAAAAGGTAGTTGCAGTATATTGATGAATCTCTATGAATAATTAAAATGAGTCAGCACTGCTATGAATCTAGATTCCAACAGAGGGCGCAGCTTGCATATAGCTCGGCCTAAACGGCTCAGCTTAGCCCTCGTTAACCTGAAGTACCGGGCAGGTTTCCATCAGCAGGTCAACAACAGGTTCAAAGTGATAAAGGAGTTAGTCGTTTTATGTCAGTAATCCCTTTAATGCCGCCTCATAATACACCTGACTGACACATAAAACTGTAAAAATAAAAAAAATCTGAAGGCTATTGCTAGCATCTATCAGGTTGGTGTGGTTAAACATCATTCAGCGCTATTTTGTATTAAATTATCCAATGTGTGGCCCTCTGGAGAAACCCGTGCTCGACGTCGCCGTTACGTTTGGCACCTAAAGTGGCAATAGACAATATTTGTGCTCCAAACGTGCCGTTCAATGAGGTAAATTTTTCTGGCGGGTGCAGTTCTCCCGTGTGGTTACTGGTTTGTTAGCTTTAGCTATTGGTAGCTGTTAGCCTTGAACATGCGGCAACTTGAGCGTGTTCCTGACGCCGGGCTGGTGGCAGACGGACATACGGAGCCACGCTTAACACGGTGGGCGCCATCATTCCGCAGCCGCTCCACTGTGCATTCATTCATTTATTCATCGTCTTCCGCTTATTCCGGTTACGGGTCGCGGTCGTGCTGGAGCGGATCCCGGCTGACGATGGGTGAACGGCGGGGTAACACCCTGGACGAGTCGCCAGCCCATCGCAGGGCCACATGAAGGACGGACAACCACTCGCACGCACGCCTACGGGCAATTTAGAGTAGCCAGTTAACCTCAGCGTGCTTTTGGAGGTGGGATGAAGCCGGAGTACCCGGAGAGAACCCACGCAGACACGGGGAGAGCATGCAAACTCCACATAGAAAGGTCCCAGGAAGTGAACCTGTGACCTTGAGCGCTAGAAAAAATCTTTTATTGGCACTTTTAAATAAGTTTTTTTGAGAGGTCCGACGTTATGTGACCAGAACTCGATACTTTTCCTCAAGTGACTGTGTGACTTTGGTTGAACACTTCGTCCACCTCTGGAAATGAAACAAAACCTTCTGCAATGATGCTCTTCAAAAGTGGGAGAAGCTTTAGTTCATTTTCTCCACATGCTTTTTTTTTTGGCTTTTCTTGCTGAGATTCCAGCAGCTTGTCGCAAACCTGCAGGAGTGTTCTACTGCACTGGTTTTCATATCCAAAACAAAGTTTCACACATTAGTTTCATATCATGTCGTATTAAGCTTATTAAAAAATGAGTTAATTTAACCTGTTTTAATAAGGAGATGATCTATCAGTTAGGCAATGAAAAATCCTTCACTTCAACTGCCATCAACATTAATTAACGAGACATGATGGGACTTCAGTGTTTAGATTTATTTAAAAATGTTCTGTGAATGTATTGTCGCCTTACTGTGGTTCATGGTTTTTCACCGGTTAAACTGTTTTTATCCTTTATAAATAATTTCATGTGCTTAAGAGCCATGTCAAAGATGAACTTCTGTTGCTTTTGCAATGGGCAATAAAGTTTTTCTAATCACAAAGTAAAATTATAGCCTAATGTGAGTTGAAACCGCATAAAAGCCAGGTTATGCGAGAATAAAAATAAATCGATTTAAAAATTGTGCAGTTTCTTTTTTTTTTTGTTTGCTATGATTCACTGACGATAATTTTTTTTTTTTTTTTTTAGCTTTTACTT